>JAZHYW010056631.1:0-44105 GCA_037355805.1 Ixodes ricinus
AAGGAGTGCGAGATATGTTCAAATTTTTCGAACATCCTTGTAAATCAACTTGTCTCCTCCAAGACGTTAAATTGTACAGCCGAAGGCCCTCGTTAAATCTCCAACATTGTTGTACGTGTCGCATTTGTGCTTTCTAGCACCATGGCATAAGCAAGCTCGACAGGCTTGCAAAGACTGAAGCGACCGGAAGTCGCTTGGGGCGCAAGCGGCGTTCATGTTTGTAAACGGTGTAAGGGTATGATTTATATTAAGCATGTTAAGCCTTGCCGGTCGGGCTAGCGCCGTTTTACAGCGTTGTCTTCGCGGCGAGAATTTTGACTACCTCGGCCTGGTAAATTGTTTTTTTTTTTAAATTATGAACCAACTAGAACAGAACACCTTGTATATACTCGCCGACAACTGCAGCCGGGTGTGGCGAGTCTTGAGTGGCATGAGTGTCGCTCCGCCGCCAGTGAGATTATGGTATTAGCTGATAAACACGCCAGAAGAACAAATCGCGAAGCAAGTGCGTGAACGTATACGAGCAATGAGCCACGCTCCTGGTTGGCTTAATATGTTGGTTCTGTAGCCTTACAGGTCCCTTTCCAACTCGTAACGCTGCCGGGGGATGCACGAAGGTAGGCGCAAGTACGTCGGGCCGTGAATGTTGGATTTAAAATTAACTTCCACGAATTTTCAGTTCACCCTTTGGTCTTGGAACCAAATATAAATTTCGCGCATTTCGAGGGCGGAGCACATCAGGGATTATATCTCTCAATTTTATTCCATTCCGGCCTCGGCGGGGCGAAAAGCTTCAGGAAACTTTGTGATTCCGATGTTTTATTTATTTTATACCCGTCTTTTCGGCTTTATTTTATTTTGTTTTATTTTATTTTCAGGAGAAGTGGCATATCAGTTTGGTGATTCCACGGCTCCAAGCCTAGTTTTCTGCGATGAACAAAACGCGGATAAGACCTTGAAAGCCTGCAGAACACTTCCATCAGTGAAGGTAAGTCTCTTAACACGCGAAGTGTTTAGTTAAATGTTTAATTTAACGGTACATAATAAACCTTAAATTAGTAATAGAAAAAACTAATGTTCCCTTCTCCACCGCATAGCTTTTCATGGGTCGAGTGAAGAATGATGACCTTAAGCTTAAATGCACATACCGAGGTAAGGGGCTGTGCGCACCAACACTCATGAGAGATCCGCTCATGTGCACGACTGTTTCGGTAGACGGAAATCTATTTATTTTATTTTTTTGCCAGTACCCTTCCGCTTTAAATGGCTATGAAGCGACAGTCATGCGCCTAAAGTTCGATGGGTCATATCGTATAGTTACAAGACGTTTCCAGGGATAAGCACACATTTTCCCGATTTTTCGAATGCTAAATGGCGCTTGGAAACGACTGAAGGCGACCGGATAACATCGTATCTCACCGCCAAAACAAAAACAAAAAAACACGTGCACGACTAGAGAACCTGTCACAGATGTTGCTTTAAAGAGCCCTGTGCGCGTTTGCAGAACAGTGTAGCTGTTGTCAACTAGTTAATGGTGTTATAGTAGTAGTTTTGTAGCGTATGGGTTGTGATGAAAGAGTACAGTGGGACTAAAGCGTTATACACACGTACAGCAAAACGTCGTACATGTCGTATACGGCAAGCCGGGAAGTCGAATAAGATTTGCAAGAATATCTCCGCGCACAAAGCACCAAGGATTATGACCTCCAAGATTCCCGATGCGCAAAGCATGTGTCCAATCCTTCCTTTCGTGAGCACCAGCTACCTCGGAGGTCATGACCGAATAGGACCACGTTGATTTGTGTTGGATTCGGCCCCCTTTCCGACAGGTCATCATATCACGCGTCGCACTTTTCATTTTGCGGTTGTCCGGCGCTCAACTTCATTAGGAAGTTTCCGCATAGCGTTACCAAACTACCGTTTACTTTACTGCCGTGCCGGAACCGGCCGAAAACATTTTTGTTTTCATGTTTATACTAAAGAAATTAAAAACCGCCTTCACACAATGGGACCGGTTTTCTAATGGCACGGTTGTTTCATGTTCCATCCATGTTGTTTATTACCTTTCTTTGCTCATTTTATCCGACGTTCGATACCATAGGCACTCTTATGGAACCACTATCAGGCACAGTCGCTATTCACTGGTGTCTCTTTTCAGACCTACAATGTCTAGCCGTCGATCTAAATAGACAGCCTAGATTTAAGGGAGGGAGCAACTCAAACCACGAAGAGCGTGTGCATTTTAATGGCGGACACCTCCCGCGCAAATGGGTTGCTCATGCGCATGCGTAAGTTGGCCGGTGGTGAGGAGGATGACGGGCGGAGTGACTGAGCCAAGCAGTAGACCCCTTTCGAAAGACTGCCCTCTGTTGGCAGCTGTGGAATCCCTGCACAATGGCGGACTAAGCCCGCAACATCACGGCGCGCAGTTTATGTGTTGGGTTGGATTAGAAGGCGAAGGCAAAAACACTTCTACAGAGAAAGATGATGAGCGCATTGACGTTGCACTTTCAACGCTGTTTGATTGGCTCGTCGTCTCCTAGCGCTGACCACGATCTGACGTTCGGTATTTTATGGAATGACTTTCAAGTTCCACAATGTCGGCTGTTCCGCCACTGTACATTGGTTCCGACCAACGTTACTAGAACCACTCAGTTGGGAAACTGCCATAGAGACTGCTCTGAAAAAGTGGCACCGACCCGTCCACGAGAACCGAGCTAATGGCGATCCCAACGCCGCCACTTCTCCCGCAGCGGCCAGTTTAGGAACTGCACGTGACTTCCATTTTCGTTGCAATCGGCCATTTTGAGGCCAGAACAGATACTGTGGAAGGGGTTTCGAGGTACCGCCCCCGACTCCCAAGCGGACGCACCGCGGTTTACTACCGTGGTTAATAAGCGCCTAACTCAGGACGCGCTACATGAAATCCCCGCTGAGGCAGGGTTGTATAAAAACAATATTAATTATACTGCAAAACCTTGCGAACTAACGATTTTAGAAAACAACACGCGCCCCCCATTTTGTACTAAACTCCAATAAAAGTTACTACAAAAAGAGTTTTTTTCCGTTAGTTTTTGCGCAAAAACATGCTTTCTAAAAGTTCAAGGCGACCACAGTTAGGACAAATGATACAGAGTGGCGCTGTTGTCGCATTTAGCTCGGTCTCGGTGGACGCCAGCGGCCCAGGTTTCGACGGTGAGTTTCCCAACTGAGAGTTCTAGTAACGTTGTCATACAGTGTGCTCGCGACAGCCTGCTGCTTGCGTCCGCCGTTGTACAGGGATTCGCACAGCTGCCAATCTAAGATGAGCTAAGTCTATCCGTAAAGCGGCTCACTGGAGGGGGACTGGAATAACGCTCGCAGACGCTCGACGTTTTCGGCTCCTCTCGCCCTTTGTGTTGCTAACTCCATCTCGCGAGCCGTGTAGACCCGAGTACAGCGGTTGGAAACACTCTGATACCTCAGGCTCACGGAGAGCACCAAACACGCTCGCTACCGTCCACTGGCAGCTGACCCCGGCACGCTTCGAGTTGTCCACCTTATCCTGCTTTTTCTTCTCGCTCTTTCTTCATTTTCATGTTTGGGTCCTTTTCTGACCGTTGCTGAGTGACGCTTGCTTTACGCGCACGTATTACATCATGGAGACTCCACATGAGGCTAGATTTTTTGCTTACAAGTAAGTAAACAATTTTTTGTAAGCAACCTAACTTCTTGATATCGAATTATGAAGATGTTCTTGTCGTCTCAGTGTCGTATCGCAACGATGAAAGCCATTTCTGAAGTCTTACACTCCGCTTTGCTTTGGTAGCAGACGACACGATAGATTTGCTGCAGCCTCTGTTGCATCGGGCGTCTTCATTAAACGGACGACAAAAACAAGTGCATCACCATGGCCGTAAAGGCATCCGCAATGTGCGTTTTTTTTTTCCTGTGAACAACCCAGCTTAGTTACGAGGGGTGAAAATGCAGTGAAATCAAACCCCGTCACGCAGATCAGTTACGACGACGACCTGAAGTGCATTACCGGCGTAGTGCAGGCCAGCATGAGAAACAAATCGTACGCCGTCGAGGTAAGTCGTTTGTTATTATTATTATTGTGGTTGTCAGGTTATTAAAGAATTGCATGTCTATCGCGATTTCGAAGTATTTTTATTTTCTTTTTTTCCCCCTTGGTATGCATCAAATTCCGTGGATGTTCTCTTTTGGGTGAAGATCTTCATCGAACCCGCGATGTGAGTACAGTTTGTAATAGACTCACCTTATGTTTTTTATCCAGTTCTTTCGCGCTTTGGGGTCTTGCGGAAATCTGAAGAAACTGCAAGAATCTCTCTCCACGCGATGGTTACAACCAGGTATACGAAGCACCCTCGCATAGCGCGAGTCCGCAAACAAAATTTGGGATCTCAACCGTTCGCCTGAAGTGCTTTTTTCGCGGGTGCAATGCGATATTTTAGCAGACTATCATATCGACCGACGCCCGGACTTTCGATAAACCATATTTTGCATCGCACCCCACTATGAAATCTTAAAAGTGTATGAAATTCATTATATTTCAAACAAGTGCGATATCAGAATATCAGTCTTTATTCACGCGGATTCAAACGACGGCCCCACTTGGCCGGCCGGCGTGCGGCAGACGGTATACTTCTTGCATTCGTCGTCTGCTGCAGGCATCTTGAGGACCGGAAGTTGCAGTCGTAAATATTTCAGAAACGAGCGATTACCGGCACACTTCTGTCGAAACATATATGACATTCAAGCTTTCTATATATGGGATTTTTAGAAGTTTAAATCCTACTCCTGATTTTTGAACGGTCGGGATTTCGTAGCCCGAAACCGAGCCACATGTATTCGTCCATAACAACGACCCTAGCAACGGTTTGTTTGGACCCATGACGTCACACTTACGGAGTCAATTGGAACACTAGCTGTGGTCATGAGTTTGTCCAGTGAACTTGAGCAGACTTCTTCCGAGACTTCGGACTTTCCTCGCGCGTCTCACATGTGATGAGGTTGACGGGTGCGTGCTCCAGATGTGTTGGCTTTAGACGCTGGAGAGCGATGGTGTCTCGTTGTCCATTCTTCTGTACAACAAATCCACTTGGCTTCTTTTCCAGAACCGGGAACGGTCCCATTTAGTGTGGTTGGAGTGGTTTTCGTCGGGCTGTTTGGCGCACGAACACATAATAATAATAATAATATTTTTTTATTATTCCGTGCCTCAGAACGACTGAAGTCAGTCTTGGTATGAGGCACATGCGTACAGTGAACAAAACACATGCGGGAATGCTACATGACTATGAATCGTAGAGTGAAATTTCAAGTTCACGTTTAAAAGAGATGTAATCTGTAAAAGCATCTAAAGAAGATTTCGATGAAATGTCATTAAAACAGAGCTGCATACGGGTGGTCGGACAGAGCTTCTCCTGTGAATCAGGATAAAACAAGCATGCGTGTCGGCTGAAACGTACCGGAACATGAAAATTAAAAGAACATACCAAGCTGCTATCTATCTGGCCATGAATTATCTTGTGCATCAGTAGTAAATCTCTCGCAGTTCTTCGACTTGATAACTTTTGTAAGCCGAGATTCCCGAGTATGTAGGCATAGTCGTAGTAGCACCTACGTTGAAAGTATCGGTCGTAAACAATTCTAATAAACCTCTTCTGAACATTTTCAATCTGTAAAGCATCCGTCATTGTAATAGAATTCCACACAACACTTGCAAACTCAAGCCGCGAACGAATAAGGCTAGAAAATAATCGAATAATACATATTGGGTTTGAAAACTCTCGGGTTAGTCGCGAGATCATGCCCAGCAACCTTATAGTTGAACCCACAATCTGAGAGACATGATGAGAAAAAGAGAGATGACTGTCGAAATAAACACCGAGGTCACGAACCACTGACACACGTAATATAACAATGGAATCAAGAAAATAGTCGTTAGAAATCGCCTCCCGTCTTCTACACATTGATAGCACTTTCGTTTTATCGGGATTAATCAACAAAAAGTTTGACGAACACCATTCCTGCACTCGTGACACATCGTCCTGGAGAAGTTCACAGTCAGCGACTGATCGTACATTCAAAGATAACTTCAGATCATCTGCAAATAGCAACAACTGCGAGTTCTTTACGCACAATACAACATCATTAATGAATATAAGAAACAAAAGTGGCCCCAGGTTAGCCTCCTGTGGGACACCGGACGAAGGAACAAACGTGTCAGAAAAACTGTCACCAATTCGCACACTGCTTTTACGATCAGTAAGATAAGACTGAAACCACTCGGTAAGTACGGGAGAAACACCATACAGAGAGAGCTTATGCAAAAGTAATTTATGATTTACTCTGTCAAAAGCTTTGGACATGTCGAAGTAGACGGTATCAACTTGACTGCGAGTGAGAACAAAAGGAACAGAATATTGAAGGAACGAACAGAGGTTCGTTTCCACCGAACGACCCTTCGAGAAACCATGCTGCAGAGCGCTTAGCTTATGCCGAAAGTAGTAAGACAGTCGGGCATGGATAACTATCTCAAAAACTTTAGAAAAGGCACATAGTAAAGAAACCGGTCTGTAGTTGTTTACCTCAGAAGCGTCACCGCTTTTGTGGACTGGTACGACAATCGAACTTTTCCACAGGGACGGGAATATACACAGTCGCAAAGAAAGGTTAAAAATGTGCTCCAAAACAGGCGCAAATAACTGTCCGCAGCCCTTAACGATAAAGCTCGGTATCTGGTCAACGCCCACTGAAAACTTTGGCTTCAGTTTCTTTATCGCTTCCAAGATTTCAACCGTATCCACGCGAGTGATATTCAAAGCGTCATCGCAAACAAAATTTTCAGACGAGGTAGCACCAAGGAATATATCTGAAGAGTAGCACTCTCGGAAGTGATTTGCGAAACCATTAGCTACTTCTTGCGGAGAAGACACGTATATTCCAGACCCACTCCGTAGAAAAATGCTGTTAGTTGTGTCCTTTGTGTGTTGTTTGACAAATCGCCAGAACTCATGCGGCTTGCGGAACAAGCTATTTTCTACTCGGACCTGGTGAGCGCGTTTGTCGTGCGCAAACAGTTTTTTAACGAGCGCTCTATAGATCTTGAACTTGACATCCCACAACTCCACGCCACTTGACTTATATAGTTTATGACAATGCGCTTTTTTCTGCATATAATACCGCAGTTCCTTGGAAAACCAAGCGGGATACTTGGGAGGCCTTATGACACGCTTCGGTACAAACACATCAATGCCCTTTCGCACTATAGCTGTAAAATTTTCGACAGCGGTATCAATACATTTTTCGTTTAGAATTGTCGACCAGTTACATCCCTGAAAAAAATTATATAAGCCTAGGTAATCGCCAGTGGAGTACGAGTAGCTAGAGGAACTTTGACAGACACGCGGTCTTCGGGAAAAAGAAAATGACACACTAAAAGGTGGGTGAAAAACATCAGGGCTAACAAGAGTATCACTTACTAAACTCAAATTGTCAATAGGACAATTTGAAAAGAATAGATCTAGAACATTTCCGGCAACATTTTCTAGCCCGTTGAATTGAGTAAGCCCATTAAAACGAGCGAAGTACATCAAACAAGATATTTTTTTGATATTTTCGGAATTACCTGAGTTAATTTGTCCAGATTCCCAATCTACACCGGGGAGGTTGAAATCCCCGTACAGGTGAACGCGAAACTTCGAAAAGTCAATCTGCTTCTCAAGTCTTTCAAAATGATCGACGAAAGCAGTTGCATCCGAAAGAGGAGGAACATAATAATTGCCTATTAAATAGTTAAAGCCATCGGCAGCAACAAGTTCTACCCAAACACATTCCGCATACGTTTCAAGGTCGTATCGCCTACAGTTAGACGTATAACTGTCCACTGCAACTATCACACCACCGCCAAACTTTTGACCAGTCACCGCGTAATCTCTGTCCCTTCGATGGACTGTATAGCGAAAAGGAAAATAACTATTGCTTGAAATTTCGTCCAAAAGCCACGTCTCCGTTAAACAAATAATGTTGAACGCGGAGGAACATATATTACGTAAACATTCGTCTGCCTTCGTTCGCAAACCACGAGTATTCTGATAATAGCTCCTCAGCGATCTAGCCATCTTGCAACACTGGGGAACTTTCTAGCACGTGTGTGCGCGACCTGTCAAGTTTTCCAACAAATGGGTGAAAAATGCAACCCTCAGGCCAAACCTCGGGCCTGTTGATCGCTTCAAGAGAGTCGAGCTCTACAGACACGTGAAAAGACGAGTAGGATGGAAACTTGGTAATCAGTTTAGTGCAGCGCAGCGGCTTTCCGTTAAGAAAGGGCTCGACCAAAGAGCACACGTCACTAACAGCAGTGATAGGGTCAAGACGCGATACAAAAAGGGCCTTACGCTGAGGCTCACGAGGAACAACTGACACCTTCGAAGCTTTCGCTGTTCCTACCGATGGCTTGCTTCGCCGTCGCGGGCCCACCATGGTGAATCCGTCGTTCTCGTCTCTGACAAGGCTTGGGTCGTCGCCCTGTCCTCCAAGGGAGACTGGTTGAGCAGCGCCTTGCGGTTGACGGTTGTCAGCGTTGCTGTCAGCCGTGTGAACAGGGAGGGCAGTACCAGGTCCAGTCATGCCGGACGCAGCTTGCAGAGACCCAGAAGTTGATGGAATCAACGGTGGCTTGAGTGACAAAGCAGCATTTGCATAGCTTTGATGTTGCTGTGCAGGATTAGGCAGTCGTGCAGCAAGTTGTTTTCGAACGGCCGATAGCTCAGACCGAAGACTGTTGTTATCGGCCCTAAGGCACTTCACTTCGGCTGTTAGCACGTCCAACTTGACAACGATCTTGTCCAACATACTCGCCCAATCACTGGGAATGACAGTGGCCTTTTCCAATTTGGCTATCTCGACTTCGTCCTCCGAATCGGAGTCACCCGATGCCGCTTCCGAAGTAGGCCTATCTTCAGTTGTTTTGCGAGGCCGACGAGTGCATCCGGTGCATTTATACGCACTCGATCCAGATTCCATTAGCACGTTGTACTCCACGAGGCCTACCTTGATACAGCTGCAGTGGAATCGGTGTCCGCAGCCGCCAGAACAGGCTAAGAATTGCTGCTTTCCGGTGATTTTGGCGGAGCAGCTGCCACACACGTCCTTCCTTGGCGCCATCTTGGCCATCTTGGCCATGCGTTGCACTGTGCGAATCTTGAGAGACGTAAGGCGTCTTCGCAGATACTGCTCGCGTTGGCACTGGTCGAAGGTCCGCGAAGATGTCTTTCACCTTTGTGGCGTAGTCTTCTGGCCTTGTGGTTGTAGAGGGGTCGACCTCGAAAAAGTCCGATGGTAGTCGCAGGGTTGTCCCATAGACGAGTTCGGAAGTTGCACAGCCGAGGTCCTGCTTCAGCGCCGTTCGGACCCCAAGCAAGACGAGCGGAAGCTGTTGTACCCACTCGCTGGGGTTCGCGTGGGCCATGAGCGCGGACTTGAGGTGACGATGTAAACGCTCAACCAGGCCGTTAGACTGCGGATGGTATGCAGTTGTCCGAGATCTCGTCATGCCTAGGATTCGGGACAACTCGGTGAACAAGTTGGATTCGAATTGTCGCCCTCTGTCGGTGACGATTTCAGATGGGCATCCGAAGCGCGCCACCCAGGAGGACACGAATGCCTCGGCGACGGTGGCTGCAGTCATGTCCGGCAATGGTGTAGCTTCCGGCCACCTTGTGAAGCGGTCGATACACGTCAGGATGTATCGTTGCCCTTGAGATGTCGGAAGGGGCCCGACCAGGTCGATGTGGACCTTGTCGAAACGGGCATCTGGTGGCAGGAAGCTCGTGGATGGAGGTACGGGATGACGGTGAACCTTGGCTCGTTGACATGCCAAGCAGGTCCGTACCCAGTCACGCACGTCGGACTTGAGCCGAGGCCAAACGTAGCGATTGGCCACTAGCTTCTGTGTCGCCTTCACGCCGGGATGCGACAACGAATGAATGGCATCAAAAAGCTGCCTTCGTAGCGCAACCGGAACGAATGGGCGATGCGTTCCTGTGGACGTGTCGCAGACGATGGTGATGCCTCCTGGGAACTCAACGTCCTCCAGCTTGAGAGAGGTGTTTGATGTGCGGAGCTGCTGTAGCTCCTCGTCGGATGCCTGATGACGAGCCAGCAACGTGATGTCTAGTTGCGGAGCAGGCGAAGGTACGGCGTCAATTCGGCTCAGTACATCAGCGGGGACGTTTGATTTCCCTTTGATGTGCCGGATGTCTGTCGTAAACTCCGACAAGAAGGCCAGCTGACGGATCTCTCGAGGGGTATAGACAGAGCTAGAGTTGCGGATGGCGTAGGTGAGTGGTTTATGGTCCGTCCAGATGACGAAGGGGCGACCTTCGACAAAGTGTCGAAAGTGCCGGACGGCCAAGTACGCCGCGAGCAGTTCTCTTCCAAAGACGCTGTAGCGGGTCTGGGCGGGCTTTAACTTCTTGGAAAAGAAAGCCAGGGGCTGCCATTCACCGTCCACTTGTTGTTGTAAGACCGCCCCAACAGCCGTAGCTGAGGCATCAGTCATGATCGAGGTTCTGGCATCGTGTTGTGGATGTCGCAGAAGTACAGCGTCTGCAAGTACAGTCTTTACTTCGCAGAAGGCTTGCTCCGCGTCTTCACTCCAAGGTAGGTTGGAAGTGGCACGTGCAGACTTGGCCAGGAGCGAATCAAGGGGTTGGACTAGCCTCGCGCAGTTCGGAATGAACCGGCGGTAAAAGTTTACCAGGCCGAGGAACTGGCGAAGCTTTGTGATCGAGCTAGGTCTTGGAAAGTCTCTGATCACTTGCACTTTCGACGGCAAAGGTCTGATGCCGTGTCGGTCCAGTCGATGTCCCAGAAACTCGAGTTCTGATCTCCCAAACTCACTTTTTGCGGCGTTGATGATGATGCCGTGATCTGAGAGTCTTTGGAAAAGAAGACGGAGGTGGTTGGTGTGCTCCTCCGGTGTCGAGCTAGCGACCAACAAGTCGTCAACGTAGGCGAATACGAAGGGAAGCCCGCGCGTGACAGCGTCGATGAATCTCTGGAATGTTTGAGCCGCATTACTGAGGCCAAAAGGCATGCGGAGAAACTCAAACAAACCAAACGGAGTGGTAATAGCTGTCTTTGGGATATCTTCGTCAGCGACGGGGATCTGGTGGTACGCGCGGGTAAGGTCAACCTTCGAAAAAATGGTAGCGCCTTGGAGGTTGACAGTAAAGTCCTGGATGTTTGGGAGGGGGTATCTATCGGGCACTGTGCTCTTGTTCAGTGCGCGATAGTCGCCACATGGTCTCCAATCTCCGTTCTTCTTGGACACCATGTGTAGGGAGACGCCCAGCTGCTTGACGAAGGTCGGATAATTCCAAGCTCGAGCATATGCTCAAATTCTTCGCGAGCTATGCGGAGTTTCTCTGGAGCCAGACGACGGGGTCGGAAGTGAACCGGTGCGCCCGTTGTTTCGATGTGATGGTGGACATCGTGCGAAACCGGTCTGGTCCAGTCAGGAGCTCGCGTGAGGCTTGGAAAATCCTGCAGAGGAGGTCGGAATGGCCCGTCGATGTTAGAGCAGACTGACGCGAATCCTGCGGTGTCAGTTGTTGAGACGCCTTGCTACGGAGAGTCGCGTTGTGGAGTCGAGCAGACGTCTCTCCTTGACGTCTACGAGGAGACTGTGGTGTTGTAGGAAGTCAGCACCGATGATCGCGTTGCTTATGTCTGCGACCAGGAATACCCATCGGTACACTCGTCTGAGGCCAAGATTTAAGGTGATGGACCGTTCCTTGTAGACGGGGATCGACGAGTTGTTCACAGCCCGAAGGTAGTAGATGGGCGTTTGTGATCGATCCGCGCGTTTTGCAGGAACAGCGCTTACCTCAGCCCCGGTATCGACGAGATAACGGGTTCCAGTAGTCCTGTCGGCGATGTAAAATAGGCGACTTCCTGGTAGGCTCTGACTACTCGTTGCCTCTATCGGTTTGCTCCAGGAGCAGGGACGAAGGCAGTGCCGGGCGTCGGAGCCAAAGCGGCGATGGTATACGCAGACGTCCGCTGAACTTGCCGAGCGGGAACGGTCAGCATTTCTCCAACGAGATGTTGAACGTCCACGTTGTTGTTGAGTGCGTGGACGATCTCGCCGGTGAGTTGCTGCGGTAACACTCTGTTCCAACCGCTGGCAAAGCTGCTCGAGGTTGCCGTCAGACGATGGAGTGCCTGGCAGGGCAGGCATCGCTTCGCCACCGTCTTCTGCCGCCGATGTAACGCTGGCGACGGGTGGAGTGGCAACTTCAATAACGGCGTCTGCCAGGGCTGCGAGGCCTGTGAGGTCGAGAGCCGTAGCGGTGGCCAACACCATCTGGACGTTGGTTGGCAGGCGCTGAATAAATAGCTCCCGCAGCAGAGCGTCGCCGATCGTGTTGGCGCGATCTCCAAGGAGCTGAGTCATCCGCCTCAGCAGCTGGGACGGACGTCGATCGCCGAGTTCTTCCGCCGAAAGAAGTTCTTGGAGGCGGGAGCGATCTGATGCCTCGGTTCTCTGCAGGAGAGCCGCCTTCAGCTGGTCGTACGAAGCTGTGGCCGAGGGTTGCGCAAGGATGTCGTATACTTCGTCGGCTGCTGCCAGCGACAGCGCCGAGACGACATGATGGTACTTGCTTTCCTGGCTCGTCACACCGCTGAGATGAAATTGGGACTCAGCCTGCAGGAACCAGACCCTCGGGTTTCTGTCCCAGTACGGCGGAAGTCGGACTGCAACCGACGAGATGGAAGCCGGGGATCCCGCTGCTGCTCCTTGGGGTTCGCCGTTGTCCATGGTCCTCGACCGGGTCACCAAATATGTGGGGGCCGCGAGGTCCTACCACATTATTTAAAGTGAGGACAGTGAGGACATGAGACAAACCGGAACGACGTGTCTGCCTGTGATGGCGGCTTCAGAGCATTCTTTTGCACGAGCTCTCCGAGGCGCGTGCGTGTGCTGCGCCTCGAGCCATCTCTTTTATTTTGATAAGAAAGATGAAACTGTGGGTGCGTTGCACCCTACGCGTCGCTTTGTCCTCTCCATGCCGCTGGAAGGTGTTTACGAAAAACGCGCGATTGCCACACACTATTGTTTTGCCTCACCTATATTTTCTCGCATATTCCAAGTTAAAATGTTTTATTATTTTTTCATCCCACATACTAGATGCGTAAACCACATGACTGAGAACGACAGGAAATAAAAAAACATCTATATACTTCGTTTCAGTCTTCGGGTCCAGACGCAGCCGATGCTACAAGCACAGAGCGTGTGGCCCTGAACAGTGCCTGTACTGCACGAGCGCGCGTGCCATAGCAGGGACGCTGGAAGCCCTGGAGCCCGCGCTGTAGCATCGGCTGCGTCTGGACCCAAGCTGAAACGAAGTATAGTAGCCGATGATAATTCGATGCACGTGCAAAGAAGACGATTGGGTACCAAGAATCATCGTCGGAATCTTCAAACAAAACAAAAAACGATCCACTAGATCTTCCTAATGTGTCTGACGTCACTTCAAATCAGTGATTCGCAAAACCTGGGCCCTGGGCACACAGATGCGGCTTCCGAACACTGCTAGTTATGAACATTGAATCGGCCTACTATTTTCCGGTCTTATCATAACCTAAAATGAATAAAATACCGCAAAAACTATAGTCTGTTCCAGGAGAACCAGCTCCTTCCACATAGCCCTGCACACATTCCACTTTGGCAGCGGGAGCGTTGAAGAGGAAGAAACCCCCAACTATTTTTTTGGTACATATGCAAGAGTTTATTTCCACCTTTCAAAACTATGTACCCCCCCCCCTGCATTAATGCCTTCGGGCGCTGCGGGGTAACCCGAAATAAATAAATAAATGGCGAGCGAAGTGCTTTGTGCGAAAGGCTTGTTGTGCGTTTCTTGATCTGGAGAAGAGAACCGCTTCCACACTTTGAACGTCTTTGCGGTGCACTTGCGCCATAGTGCAATGCAAACTTCGTTCATAACAGAGGCTCCTGGGTCTGCGGATTTCTTTTCATGTATGGTGCAAGAGAGCAATAACAATCTCTCAGCCGCCTGGAAGCTGTTGGAACTTGTACATCGTTGAACTGTTTTTCCTCGTTTTAGACTTCCCTTCACCGTGCATATCTTGTATGCAATTATTTCAGTTCCTTCAAAATACGACGTAGGAGACCTCAACATGCGATTCGCTAAAACCGTCAGATAGATGAGGGGAAAAGAATTCCAGAGCGCAGAACGTCTTCGTTCGTATAAGTTCTACACTTTTTTTCTCCTTCTTACTTTTCATGCAACTACAACACGCAAAGTCGGAAATTTAGTCCGTCTAGTCGAGCCGCTGGGGCAATACCAGGCACTCCTGCTTCGTTTTTCTTCCTCTGGAAAGAGAACCGTCAAGCAGAAAGCCAACAAGACGCCATTCTCGCATAACGAATCTAATCTGCGTAGCGGACGTTCGCGTTCGTCGTTGCGACCGCGGAAAGAAAGATGGCGGCCCTTCTCGTCTGCTGCTGCTTGTATAGACGTGCGCAACTGCAGACACAGCTGGCGCCTCCTCCGCTCCCGGCACTCTCTCCAGCTGCGGCGCTGAGGTCGTCGAAGTAGAGTAGAGGGACTTCATGCACGCGAGAGGAAAAAGGAAGACGAAGGAGACAAAGATATAAGCGACGCGGGAAGCAACTTGTTCCCTTTGGATCGAGAATGGGGATCGAGTCTTTCTCTTTCCAGTTTCCCGAAACAGGGAAGCGAACTAGGGGGCAGACCTTGTCGAGGAAGCTCGCTGGGAGGCGTCTCGGCGATGTTGTCGGGCGGACGAGGCGTCCAAACGCACGCTGGGCGCATCCAAGCGCCGCGATAACGCTTTCACAGGCCGTCTGGGGCGCGGGTGGAACCTTCTTTCTTTCTTTATGAGCTGCGAAGCTCGGCTGAAGTCTCCACGCCCCTCTTCCTTTAATATATATTTTTTTTCTTGTTCCGGGCATTGTGTACGGCTTTCTTGGTCGACGCGTCGCTTTCTTATCTCTCTCCTAGCCTGCTCTTAGGCTGATCAAATCCCGACTTTTTTTTTATTTTACGAGCCGCGGAAGTTGGATGAAAGCGCGGTTGTTCGACCCGATCGCGAAGCTTGTGCTGATCAGGTGCGATTCGGGCGAAGCGTTAATTAGAAGAGTGTGTAAGGGTACTTGCGCAAACAAGGAAGGATGCTTATTTTGTTTCCACTGTTTACTTAATTTCGATTTTTGAGAGAGGAACGAAAGCTTGTTGATAGCTTTGCAAGCCGCTCACACGCGCTGGTGCAAAGAGGGCTCTTCAGAAAGCTGGGACTTCGAAGTGTTTCAGCTTCCGCTCTAATCAAGCAAAACATATATTAATTATTTATTTTTTCCGTGTAGAGCGTTATCTTAATTGAAATGCCGCCTTCAGCCATGCAAAATTTAAGGCTGGAGCGCAGAGCGCGCTTTTTTATTGACAGTGAAAGCAGCGAGCCCGCCTTGTTTTTCAAGCAGCAAAAAAGCCTCTTTTCTTATTATTATTTCAACATAGTACCTAGGATAACAATCGGACTGGTTTCAATGTCTGTGTTGATGCGCCACGTGTCGTGGGTATCCGGAACTAAAACAGCGTGTCCCAGAGAGTTGTCCATGTAGTCGAAAGAAAACCCCACCGGATAAACGAAATGCAGGGTAATGCGTCTCCTGCTTTGACCGCAACAAGCTGGGAGTATCGATAAATAAATACATAAATAATGCAACATGAAGTGGCCGAACTACGTTCAATTTATAGCAGGCAAAAGCTATGCAAAGGAGCCTTGGGTACGTTAAGCGGCTAGAAAAGACGCTGGGATGGGCTGCCCAGCTTAATGCTGTGGCAACACTCCATCCGGCATTTTACCCCTCTTGGCTAGCACCTAAATTGGCCAGCATATATTTCCGCTCACTATACTCTTTCCCGAATGCGGAACTTGTGAGGATTTCGTTCGAGCGGCTATTGAATAAGGTTTATTTTCTTATAATTGGTATACATAAAAACGCAAAGCTTAACAAAGAAATGAAGGTTGCATGGCATGTTTTAGGCATGGGACTCTAATCGATGTAAGGAAAGAACGAGCGAGTTGGTAGGGATAATTAGACTTGCGGAAGAAAAAACGAGTTTAATTACTCTAATCAGTTTTGACCTTTTAGCAACTGCGTCTTCAGAGACGCCTCAGTGATGACAATCGACGTTACGAGAGGAGGTACACTCTTCTTGACGGCTACATTTCTTATAAAAACGTAGCTTATCATCATAAGAGCTCCCTGGAAAATATCTTGGTTGGGAAATGTTTTGGTCATATTTCGCTGATTTAGGTATAAAAAGAGCTTTACTCCGATTAAAAAGTGACTTGACCAATTATTCCATGATGTTTAATTATTATCTAATTTTTATTAACAAGTATATTGCAAAGTTTGATTTTTAAAGCATTGTACATTGTGAGAGAACGAATGCTGAAATTCGTTTAGTGTTAGCAGCAAGAAAAGTTCATATTTCCATTAAGTTTATTTCTAAGCTGTCTGTCAGCCATTCAGATACCCTCGCCTGGAGGTTAGTAGGGAAGAAGAAAAGAAAAGAATGTGCGCACCTTTTGATTGACGTAAAGATTTGAGAAACTAAGTACTATATAAGTAATTGATAAGCGTGGACTGCAGGACTTATTAAAAAACAAGAATGCAATCAATCCATCACTGAACATTGCTCACAATTTTACAGAGTTATACCCCATTGATCAACACTCACAATTTAACTAAAACAATGGGAGAAGAACTTTTTGTTTTGTTTGTACTTTGAAATTATGTCGTTCCAGAGCAGCAGTAAGTGTCGATAGCGAATAGAAACTTTTGGTAACAAGTTTTCGAAATAGGGAATACAATGACTGTGAAACAAAAACACGAAAATGTTTACTTTCGATAAAAGAGATCAGTTAAGAAAGGATACAGTGCATAGATGATTGAGTAAATTGATCGGGTTCATTAGTTAATCTCATAGCCCTGAAGAAACCACTTAATTGTCGAAGTGATCGGAATCGCAAGAACAACAAGCCGAGTGTATTCGATCTGTGATGCGTGGAACTGTTGTTTAAAATACTTTGATTAATCATTTCTCCGATATTTAAGCACTGTCGCTTTTTAACCTGTTTTCATTCACTTTTTTGCTATTTTTGTTTTATTTTTCAAACGAGTATTCACATAGCTATATGTAGCGAACAGAGTTTTCATTTTCCAGGAGCATCTGCTGTGTTTCCTTGATGGATTCATAAAATTTTTAAAGATTTAAACATGCGAAGTGGCTTTCTCAAAGTTTCTTCACTATGTGAATAGTTTTTTTGTGTGTTTTTAATCTATTATTATGAAACTTGGACGACACAAAATTAACTAACCTACTATTTGTATTATACTCTTAGAATGTAGACATCCACTACTAACTGCATGGTTGTGGTCTCATATCACTGTTCTCCATAAACGGCTAGGCCATCCTTCAAAACACGCCTTTGATCACGTAAAAAGGAATCCCATTATTTTTACACCATCGGATTATAATAATCCGCCCTGTCAAGAAAATCGTTGGTAGATCCTTAAAATATTTTTTTTTGTTTACTCTTCATTCTTTTTTTTATAATACCAGCGAGCTAAGACGCTAAAAGGATTTGCCGATAATGGTAAGCCGCCCGTCAGAGGCTTTGTTGGCTTTGTAGCCGCGGTTTAATGCATGGCGCGTCTTCGTAATCTCCTCAGACTCCGGACAAGTAAAGGCTTACAAAAGCAAGCAAAAAGCCACTTCAATTCCATGGCAGAATTTTATTCCTTCAGTCCAATCTTCGCCTGAATTTTATTAAAGCAAAAAAAAAAAAAACATCAACATGTAAGCGAATTACATGCACACTGGAAAAAATATAAGCCTATCATATAACAGAGACTACTAAATTTGTTTTTCGCGTAATAATATAATAATATTTTTTTTTAATTTCTCATCAATGATGAAGGGCAGGCCGGAGAAAAAAGCTGAAAAGGAACAGCTTGACGGGTGTCTGGCCATTATTTTTACACCATCGGATTATACTAATAATTACCACGAAGAAGTTATATAACAGTCTTTCCCAATTTATTTAGTTTTAACGCGATAGTGTTTATTTATAATCAAATAAGAGTATACTTATTGCGAAAAGCGCGGTCAGTCGCCTGAACAAAACGAAAACCGACGCGAAGCGCAAGTTTGTCTGCTTATTTTGCAGGAGTTCTGGTGACGTCACAACGACACCAAGCTCTAATTGGCTCTGATTGAAGAAGGATTGGGGGTAGACCTCAAAGCAGCTTGCTTTGAGGTATACCCACTATCCTTCTTCAATCAGAGCAATCGAAACTCGGCGTTCTGACGTCACCTAGAACCACAAATGCAGCAGACGAATTTGCGCTCAGCATAGATTTAGCGGAGATATGAGACGCAAGAACCACTCTCGCCATAATCGTGACAGGGCTCCGAAACCGCGTTGCTGCTGTCTGTCAGATTCTCAAATCTTCAAATTGAAACAATGTGTATTTCTTTTCTCGCATCTCAATGATAAACAACACATTTCCAAAAACTAATATTTCTCCAAAATTGAGCGGTAGAGGTTGGGACAACTGCCGAATTGTCCTAAACTAGGGTGCCTCAATGTCCTCCGGTTTAGGAACGTGAAGGCACGACCCTTTGTATACTTCGTGTCAGGTTGCGGTCCAGGCAGAGGCGATGCACTAAGTCGTAGCGAGCTCTGGGCTTGCGGCATGTCCCGGCCAATGTCTCGCGCAAGCTCGTGCAATGCAAGACACTATGTACAGCCATCTTCTCTTCAGGAGTCGCCACCGTTGCGGACCAGGCTGCGGCTGAGACTCACATATGCTTGACAACGAAGACTATAGTTACAACGCGACGTGCCGGGCTAAAGGGGTTCGAGGCGACTCATCTTGGGAAGAACAGCGGGAAGAAATCGGACAGAGTAGTGAACAAACACAGTCGGCGTTGAGCCAACAGCTCTTGTTCGCCACAGACGTCGTGCAGGAGGAAAACACGCTGTTATCACGACGCTTCTGATACAGATTGTCATTACTAAATGTGTTAAATGGGATCAGCATAATGTGCCGCGATTACTCCACACTCAGGGTGCCTCGATAGTGCCTAGTCATGCATCAGCGGTGGTGCCGGCCGAACTTTGTATAGGTCAGTTTCACGCCACTCGGTACTTGGCAGACGCAGCCAATGCTACAAGCGCGAGCATGTGGCCCAGAGCAGTGCTTGCACTGCACGAGCGCGATACTCTTGGCAGGGATGCTGGCGGAGCCCGCGCTTCTGGCTTTGGCTGCGTCTGGACCGAAGCTGAAACGAAGCATAGTACCCGATGCCGACAGCACGCGCTCACGGGGAAAATACAAAGAAATCGACGAAAACAAAATGTCGCCATAAGCACAGTCAGCGCACCACAGACGCGCGTGCGAGGGACACGCTCTTTCACGCGCTTCTGAACAAAAAAAGGAAAATAAAAGTGTGGGACAAAATGGCCGGATGACTCCACCCTAAGCAAAGCGCACATGAAGGCACCCTGCTCCACACTAAGCAAAAGCGCACATACAGAGAAACCCTAGTCTAAACTTGCGCCCACACGAGTGAAAAAATTACAAGGAACGGATTTTTTTTATCTACAAAAGGATGCATGTAGGCAAGACGACGAAACTAAGTCGTAGTGAGTATGACTTCTGCGGCATGTTTCGGCAAATATTTCTTATAAGAATAATTTAAAAAAACATGTACGCCATCTTTCTTTGTTGAGTCGCCACCGTTGGTGGACTAGGTTGGCTCAGACTACAAACAAGTCTTTATATTAAACAAAGACTATAGTCACTTAAAGGGTGAGAGCCGGCAGGCTGTCTCTTCCAAACGCCCCGCCTCCACCGCGCGCTCTATGCCTTCGTCCGGGCTTTGGCTGCGCGCGCAGGCTCGAGGGCCACGAAACGTCGAAGGTATGCACCTTTTCCACAAGGGCGCTGCCATCTTGAATGTCGTCACTTCTGGTATGCGGTAAAACATCGTTTTGATCTCTCCACGCCGCTCGAAGGCGTTTACGAAAAATGCGTGACTGTCACACATTCTTGTTTTGCCTCACCTATATTTTCTCGCATATTCCAGGTTGAAATGTTTTATTATTTTTTCGTCCCGCATACCAGATACGGAACCCGCGTGACTGAGAACGACAGAAAACAGAAAACGTCTATAGACCAACTCAACTCACTGACGTCGCGTCACTGAGGTGGCGCTGCTGTTGGTCCTACACTTGCAGCAGACGCTTCACTTTTTCCGAAGTTGGTTTCTGCGCACGCGCAGTGCCACCTGGTGTGGGCAAACAGGGCTTATTTGTAACACCTGTGTTGGTGTATAAAGCTCGCGCTGGAGGCGGGAAATACTGATCGTCCCTGTCGCTCTCACTTTTAATATCGCTTGTAACGTTGTTACCTAGTTATTTAAGGGTGTAGCACTACTGCCTGATGCACTTTGAGGACCCCAGGCTAGCGGTTGTACTGCACTGGCTAAATTTATCATCTACATCTGGGGGACAAGTTGCCCGTTGAGGCAGACTAAGCTCTAGGGTGTACAAACGTACAACCCCAATTTTTTAGTCATTTAAGGCATTAGTTTTGCAATGAAACACTCGGCATGTAGATTAAAAAGCCAAAGTAAAATTGATAAGCGATTCTACAACCTCGACGCGCACTGGTGAAAAGAACACACCTCTCCCGGCACTTGCTTTCTTTTTCAACTTTTCTTTCTCGACATTTCTTTTCTTTTTTTAGAATCTTGTACTTTCCGTCGGGTCACACTCAATGTCAATGCATTCAGTGTGCCCCGTTCTGCCCTCTTGTCAGTTTACTTGCCTCCGAGGTGCATTCGATGACAAGGAGCAACAAGAACACAGATGCAGACGTCATCTGCTTGTTATCGACAGTGGCGCCGTCTGACAGATGCTCGTTTGTTTAATGAAGCATGAAGTTGTCTGTTTCTGTTTCCTTTTCAGATGCAAACGGCATTCCCGGAGGCAGACTACCATTGTAACAAGTAATGCGAGCAGCAACGGAACACGGAAGCAGACGTCAACCGCTTCTGTGTTCACGGATACTTGTTTGCTCTAGGGCTTGTTATCGAGGTCCGTGCCGTCTGAGGGATGCGGCGAGGAACTAACGCACAGCGTCTGCTCTGCCGCCCGACGGACTCTTTTCATGGGCAAATACGGTTTTGTGCGCCTTTACCTTTTCTTTCTAAAAGACGTGAATATTCCAGCAGGCATCTTACTCCGTCACGGAAGGTAAACTTTGGCGGGAGCCTGAGCTATAGGTAATCCTTGGTTCAGTTCTGCAGTTGGCAACACACGGTCGATTTCTTTATCGCCTGGCGACTTGCACTGTATTTCTCTTTCCCCATTTCATTAGTTTATTACTTCGTTTCTTTTGTAAAGTTTATAAAAAATCTAGAGGAAAAGATCGGGCAGAACCAAATAAATGGCTGTCTTATTAAGTATACACCGCATTCAGTGACTCGGCGAGCGACGAGACAATTCGACTGCGACGAGAGCCCGCTGTCACTCGGTCAGTCACGCGCGACGAGGCAGACCGCACGAATGCGACAGGAGCAAGCGAGCCCTTTTCAGTGTTGCCTGGTGCGCGTGGCTCGTGAACTCCACACGAAGCGCATTTCTCATTCAGTGGGACAGTGGAACCAGCGGTAAGCATTGTTTGGGAAACGATTTAAATGTCACTCACCGTCGATCCTAGGGCCGCTGCGATGCGGCTCTACGCAATAGCTTTTAAATCCTGTGCATGCTTTGTACTTGTGCGTGGGACATGTGTCCCAAAACATCTTTTTCGCGCTCCACCTCATCGATGAGGCGTTTACTGGAGCGTCGTTTGTCGTCGGGGTTATAACCCATCACAGCCTGTGATAAAACGAACCTTCTCAACAACACACGACCGAGAGCAGGCGCGCAGTCGCGGCACGCCGTAAAACAGTAATGACGTAAAAACGGAACGTTTCCTGCGGTATTGGCTGATCGCTTCAGCCACTTCCGGGCGATGAGCGACGTTTTCTTGAAATCCAGAACCGAGCGACGCGACGAGCGACAGTGGGAAATCTCCGTCGCTCGTCGCTGACTCTCGTCGTTTGCCGACGTCGCTTGTCTCTGCTCGCTAAGGCGCTTACATACGGTTCAGCCTTTAGCGATTATTTGCAGACATAATGGAAAGCCGCATCACGTCACATGTTAATCTTTCAGCAAAATTTAGCGGGTAAACTGTATGTCTGTGCGGGTCATGTGACATCAAGTTATGTGACGTCATTTTCCCCGCTAAATTTAGCAGGGGAACTGAACTGTTGTTGAAGCCACGTGACATGGAGTCATGTGACGTAATTTTTGCCGCTAAATTTTGCGGGCAGAGTGAATTGGTGTTGACATCGTGCGACGTCGATTTCCCGCTAAATCTAGCGAGGAAACTGGATTTGTGTTGAGCTAATGAATTTGTGTGCAGGTCACGTGGCACGAAGTCATGGGACATTTTCTTCGCTAAATTTAGCGGGGAAACTGGATTGGTGAATAGGTCACGTGACATCGAGTCATGCCACGTGATTTTCCCCGCTATATTTAGCGGGGAAAATAAACGGCTAGAAACATACCTCAGAGTGGCCTGAAGATCATAAAAGAACTAAATGTCTTAAAATCGCTTTAAACGTTAACCGCTTTAAAAGCAGGAACTTTACCGATGAACAGAACGGTTCGGTTATGGTTATGGTTACCGTTTTTTCTCCTAATAGGTTTCGTTTCGGTTTTTTATGGTTTCGGTTTTTACCATCTCGGTTACCGGCTAGCCATACCTAAAACCTTTTTTTTTCTGTTTATTTCGGTTTGGTGTTTAAAAAATAAGCCGACTTCTCTTTGTCAATTCGGTTTGGTCGCACATCACTTTCAGGAAGGCGCCTTTGAAGCGTTTAATACTGGATATTGAGGCTGTATTATAGGTAGTAGAATGCGGTGCTGTGACAGTTCAGACTTTCGAAGGCTCATGTCTTCCCTAAATGACTCACTCAGGTTATTTCAGCGCTGTGGCCTCTCCGGCCACCCAGACTACCTCTTCATGATATACCTTTAATAATGCCAGACTGTGACCACAACGTCCCAAAACGCCTCGTCTTTCCGCCAGGTTCACAATTTAACTATTCTATTCGCGAGCAGACAATGAGTGTCTCATGCCTACAGTCACTATTTTTAAATCTTTGACGTCGTAGTGTTTTCATTAAAGAAAAATTTGAAACGGTTCTGTATTTCGCAAAAACATTTATTTTGTATTCAGTTGGCCTTCAGGATTACGAATATCCAAGATTATGTTTCAATTTGGTGCTCGGAGGCTGCTGAAAACCATTTTCGAAGTACCGCTGAAGCCCCTCCTTCCCGGAGCGTCACGTCACAAAAGGAGTTTTCGCAATCTCCGCTCTCACGCATCTTCAGCGCCACTCAAAGCTATGCACGCGCACTCTTGCTATTTTCTAAAAGGTCAAAAGAGGTCTCACGACGGTATAGGGGGTATTCACTGGCCGCCATATTTGAGGTCACTGTTTAGAGCGCATGCTCAGAACGAGCTCACATTAATAGGCTGCCAAGACCGGCAATCTTGATGGTGCGGTGTGCACGTTGCAAAATAACTGTGGAAGCTAGCCATCAGCACGTGTTCAGCATTAGCGCACACAGATATGGCCGCCAGTGAATACACCCTATACCAGTGCGATAGAGTATACATGGCAAGCTTGCAACAGCACGCTCTGCCCTCCACGAGCGGCACGCGCTTGGCTGCAGAAATATCCTTTTATGACTTAACGACCGGTCGGAGGTTTTTCGTGTTTTCTCGCATTAGTTCCGGGAAAACGAACTTGATGTTCAGATACACGGGATAAATATACTCTAGAATTCGCCTCTAACTTTTTTTTAAGAACCTCTACAGTTTCCTTTTATATAAAGTTTGCAATATCGTTCAGTCGCTGGAGATAATACCACAATAGGTTAGTTATATTTTAAATGTGTGGCATTCAACTGCTTAAACTGAGTTAATTGATATAAACTATACGTCACCCGACGCACCGAGCGATCGAAGTCGCCTCAAGCGAGCACCGTCATTCGATGAAACATAGTGGACGAGGTTTCGCGCGCTAAAGCGTCATTCACTCAAGTGATTTCCTCCCCATCAAAATATCCGGATTCTCCACATGATCGTGTATTCGCTCTGAACAAAATATTTCTGTAATAGAAGGGGGGGGGGGGGCACGCATCATAGAAGAGTTGAACAACCGAGAGCCACTAGACTTTCAACTCGCCAGTCGCATACACGACGAAAGCGAACTCTGGCGCCCACCGACGTCCGGCTAGCCATTTTGTTCGCTCCCCGTTGTTGACATCAACGGCATCTATTACCTCCGAAGAATCACGTGTTAAGAGCAGTTTTTTTTTTTCATTTTTTTTAAATCGTCGCGGCCACATATAGATTTCTGGCCAGAGCAGAGCTGTCACCGCGAGCCATAGCTCGGCACAAGTCTACATCTAGGGTTCTATAAAAGCCCTTAAGAGCGTCGAAGCTTAATAGGTGACGGCGCCCCACGCGAGTTTCTGATTCCGTGATGCGATGTCCCGTGCCTCTGTTCCGGCCCCTCTTAGTGGCCCACCAACCCTGTAGGATCTAGCGTTTTGCCTGAGTTAAGCAGAAATGGAGTGTAGCAAAGGAAGCCTACCACCGGTGCCTCCGTCCCCAGCAACTTTGCGGCCGTCCCACCGTCTGGAACACGGACCCGCCGCCAGCTCCGCGCGCCGATGCTTTTGTTTTCGCTCCCCTGCTCCTTTCCCCGGCTACTTTCCAGAATAAAGTAAGCAAAGTGGAGACGGCGTGCTGTCTGCAAATGTCGATGGCATTTCAAGATCATCGCTAATGTCCCGCTGTGTTATTTCTCAAAAAGAAAAATGTTGAACCGAGTGAATAGGAAATTTTAGAGAACGGTTTTTGCACATCCGGTACGGTATGATGGGCGCTCCGGTACGCGTATGCGCAGTCTGTACCGGAAGTCCCACCGTACCGTATCGGATGTGCAAGAGCGGTTTCATAAAACTCTCTAATATATCAATTATCGGTTACCGATATAATATATTAGCTACCGGGTACTGATTACTGTTAACATCGAATTAAAACATCAGTTTTGATATTGTTTTGACTTCTGTTTCGTCAAAACAGTCAAAACATTGCTTTGTCAAAATCAAAAGTTAAAAAAAATTGACCGCATCTCCACGTGGTGAATGATGTTGATTGGGGCGAAGCTCGTGGTGGTGCTTGTCTGCGTAGACTCTGAGCCGCAGCATGCCGAGCCTTTCGTTCGTTTTCATCCATGCCAGAAAGATAATGTGTGGTATGGAACGTTGTTATATACACTCTAAACCTGGTCCTCTTAGTAAGAGGGATTTTTTTTGAAAAAAATCCCCTTAAAGAAAAAAGGGACTGCAATTCTCTTAAACGAGCTGTGCAACGATATTCAGTTGGAATGTTTTTCACTTTACACGAGCTTACTGGCACTGGTGGGACTCAAGGATACTCGCACGCAACGCCACTGGCCAAGAAACTCCTTTGTTGCGGTGTAATTTCAAGGACAAAGCGATCATTTTCATTCAATCTCTCTTTTGCAAAATTTGATGACGTAACGTGGGGATCACAGTACACCCAAGTGACGATATTTGAATGCGGTTCATAGATTGGACCCGAGCATTGCGTGGGCGCTCGATTTGGGCTCGTGATAATTACTAGCTCGAGAAGCATTCGGGTAGTGGCCCGTGTCCAATCGCTTCAACGACGACAATAGCCGAGCCATAACAATGTCTGGAACTCAGCGCGTGTCCTGTGCTTTGCCAACCCCAGCGCGTGGCTATGATCAACATTGGCGGCATATAATCCATTCCAGGTCACGTGGCCGCTTGTTCTGGCTGCGAGTTGAGGGGGTGAACGCTGCTCGTTTTTCTTTAATTTGTTTCTGGGACTTCTATTGCGTGGGGTGAAAAACGAACGCGTGTTTCATAGGTCATCAACGTCAGGGATCCGTTCTAAGCGGTATTTGCGCAAAGTACAAAAATTGTTGCATCGCCCCTTTAAAGAAAAGGGACGCAAGCGCTGTCAAGGTCATTCTCGTTTTTCAAGAGGGACAGCTTCCCTTGAAGTGTAAGAGGGATAACGGCCCTCTTAAAATTTGGAGGGACACGGTCTCTCTTAGAAATGTCCCTCTAAATTTCGTTTCTCATTTTAAGAGGGCCTTGTTCTTCAGATATCCCCCTTAAATTGCCAAGGGACTGCGTCCCGGTTAAAAAATAAAAGGAGGTGCGTGGCTTTTTAATTATATTTCACACAGCAAATTACACAAGAAACGTTTATTGGGCAATGCACAAAACTCTGTGGCGCCTGCCACGAATTAAACACAAAACAAGCATTGTATTATGTTGCCACAAGAATCGTTGCTTTTTCGAATTTAGATAAGAGCTTCCTCAGCCTTTCCGTCATAAATGCGACCGGGAACTTGTCTTCCACCTCTACGTTCCGAGTCCTCAACGGAGTCACCCTTCTCGTGTGTGACCTCTTCACGCGCTGGATGATCGACCATCATAAGATCAGTCAAATCTTCTGGAAAAAAACAAGGTAAAAGAAACGTTAACCTACCTGTTAGTACGGAACTTAACTAAGGCGATACTAGTTTATTTACCGACCGGTCTTTCATACAAACTAGTCGGTGCCAATACAACATAATATTTTAGCATTTGTTGCCCGAAACGCTTTTGAACCGCGTTCTAAAACTTTTCCTCAATGCACCAATCTAATGTTTACAAACCCACAGTCCAGCATGCACATATTCGCGGCTTTGAAAAGCGAGCAAACCACGCGCCATATGCGCGAACTTTGAACATGAGGCCTGCCAAAAGCACTTTTTTTTTGTTAACGGTTTAGATACTTGGTTAGAGAACTGCAGACATGACAATTTCATATGAAAGCACTGAGCGGAACTTACCTATTTCATTGTGTGAAGTTGGAGGATGTCCACAGTAAGCACACCATTCGGGGTGCTGACTCCTACTGGTTCCTTCTCTCGAAAATTCCATACAGGAACAGTCGTGGCAAGCGCCACGACATATTCCCCGGATATCCACGTTGGACGACATGAGTTCATCGACATGTGCATGTAGCTAATATCTGCAATAACATGCCAAAAAAAAGATTAAAAAAAAGAAACAGACCCGAACACGCTTACAAACTGCCAGGAGCGCTCAAAACGAAAAGCTCGCGGCATCCAAACAGCAAAGATCGCGGTTTTTCAAACTACCAAAAGCGCGTGAGAGCCGTTAGCGGAGGCGCACCAATTTAGAAAAACAAAAAACTAACGACATTCAAACCGCAAAGAGCGTGAGGCTTCCGAACATACCAAAAGCACGCGAGAGCCGTTGGTTACGACGGGAGGCGCGCCACATAAAAACGAAAAACTCTCGACATCCAAATAGCAAACAGCGCACGGCTTCCGAACATACCAAAGCGCGCCAGAGCGGTTCGTTACGACGGGAGGCGCGCCAAAGAACGGACACAAAGCGAAGAGCGGAGGCAAAGAAGTTCCGTCGCTGCATCTCAATCCCATTGAACTACTACGCAACAGCAAAAAAATGAATAAAGCTCGCGGCTCTCGTCACGGAAATGCAGATAATTGAATAACTCACCTACGATTCGGTGATCCGTTGTAGTATCAGCACGAGTCAAGACAAACACCAATGGCATCTCAGTTTCACCAGGACAAACAACGAGTCAATGACTCTCTGGAGTAAACTTCTTGGCGAAAAGCGGGAAACCGCGGTACTCCTTTCTTGCTCCGAGAACTTTTGGGCGAGATGGGTGATTGGGACTTTTTGCAGCGCACCTATACAGAATTCTCGCGTACTCGATGCCGGACTACATGCCAGTTCAAGGTCGCTCCCTTCGGCTCCTCGGGAAAAAAAAATATATCAGGGGGACGTTGCTCAACGTTTAAGAGGGATGGTTGCCTTTTTTCGTCTGCGTTTGTTAAATCTAATTATGTCCCTCTTAACTCCGCTATTGTCCCCCTAAGAAACCCCGCCTTTTTTTGGGTGCCCTCTTAAAAACAAAAGGTCCCTTTTATCTCGCCCATTTCCCTCATAAAATAAGAGGGCTTGTGAGTTTTAAGAGGGCCCAGTTTTAGAGTGTACGCATTTGAGCATTTGACCGCAGCGCCCTCTCGTCTATAAACGTTGAGCCAATGCATGCAAAGTTTAACGCGATTATATACGCATTTGACCGCAGCGCCCTCTCCTGTATAGACGTTGAGCGGCTACATGCAACGTTTCATCCATGACATCCCCAGCTCTTGAGTTACTACCACATCTGAGAGCCCCTACTCGTCCCGAAGTCGTGGCCGAGTGGTTAAGGCGATGGACTAGAAATCCATTGGGGTCTCCCCGCACAGGTTCGAATCCTGTCGACTGCGCAAACATATTTTTTTCATCATTTTTTTCATCTTTTTTTTTTTGCCCTATACGAGCACGTGAGCTCACGAGCACGAGCACCGAGCACGAGCACCGGACGCCGGACGGCGGACGGACATACGGACATGGCTAGCCCCTAAAGGTGTATCCACACGACGGACCGGGCCGCGGACCGATTGATCACGTGATGCGTGGCCCGCGGGCCGCCCGGCTGCAATGAGCGTCCACACGGCGGACCAAAAGAGCAGACGGCAGAGCGAACGGGCCGGTCTAACCCTCGACCTCACAGCTCCGCCAAACGCATGCAGCGAGCTGCTTTGAGGCTATTTGTAAGGAGCCAAGATGGAGGTTGAACGAAAGAGACGTTTGGCCGCGGTGGCCCTGGCGTTGACTATTGAGGACGAGGAGGACTTAAGTGAACCGAAAAGGGCATGCTGGATGAAGCCCTGGATGTGCAGGAAAGATCTTGGTCTGCATAGTCAACTCTTTTCGTCGCACAACAAAAGGTTCGTCTTCTTCGTCTTCAACAGTTGGCGGTCAACAGCCAGCTTGTTGCCAGACTTAACGCTTCAATTATACTAAAAACGCCGCGGTCCGCCGCCAAAATCCGGGCGAGAAAAGTAGCTTGGCATTTCTCAGAAGCGCGGGCCGCGGACCGCCGGCGGACCTCGAAAACCGGTGACGTAAGAACACGTGATGCGCGGCCCGCGGACCAAACCAGCAATTTGGTCCGTCGTGTGGATACACCTTAAGGAGCTTCGCCCCTAAAAACATTGTTTTTTGTTTTGACTACTGCATATGCCATTACAATGGAGCAAGGGCTCCGTCAAGCTGACAGCTTTTTTCTCTTCTCCATTTATGTATCGAAATAGAAAATAAAGTTCCTTAATATTAATAATAATGGTTTCATTCCGGCTAAGGTTACCAAAAAAAAATCGATCCTGAAAGTGTTTTCAGTTCGGTAACGGTTAGGTTTCAGTCCCTGCGTAAAAAAGTCCATCATTGGCAATGCATTTCGGATGAACCCGGACATCTGCGGTCCTGGGTGATTCCGAGTGGGTCCATATTACTCAGCGACGCTTTAATAAAACACAAAAAAGCGGCAAAACGTCACTTGCAAGGTCTTTACCTAGTTTTTCTCTATGGCTTTATTTTTGCACAAAAACACCGGCGTCGGGCGATGTATCAATGAAGTTGGCAAGCGCTCGAACAACTTCGACCGGTCGCGGTGCGTAATTCGTTTAGTCGCCGGTAGCAAAGGCTCAAAGGCGATGAGGGCCCAGGGCCGATGCACCTTTGGCGCAGCTTGATTGATCGCATGCCGTCGGCTGCTGCTGGACTTAAGGCCTGTTCACACATGCAGCGGAGCGCTACAAGCATAGCGTTACACCTCGCGCTAAGCGCGTGCTGACGGGAGCGTTCACCAGCTCTGGAATCCCATCGTCAAAACTATTGCTCATTGCAGACGATAAGTAGCTGACAACACGTGAGCATCGCAACATCAGCGCCACGCTGCATGTGGAATCGGCCTATAGTAGCGCCGTCTTTGATGACGCGACCCAACACACGATCGTGCGTTAAAGTCGCGACCATTCAAGACGGCGTACTGCATATTTTTCTTTTCTTATTTCATCCACCCTGCCCTGCGAGCCTATTTTGAAATAAATAAATAAAGCTGGAGGTTATAGGAAACTGTCTGTCCATTTTTTGTTACGCCAGTGAGTAACAATACGTCCCCTTCTTTTAGAGGCATCGCCGAAAGAGCTCACGGCGGCGGAGAAGCGGCCGACGTGCTGACACCCACTGCGCTTGCTGCAGTGGTTGCAGGAGTGTGCACGCGCGGCGCAGAGCGGTTGTGTCCGGTCGCTCCGGCCACAACGGACGCAGTAACGCGCTCGTTGCAGATGTGTTAACCAGCGTTAAGAGCTCTTTAACGACCACTGTTTTTTTAGAGTGTGTATAAACTATATTTAAGCGTTTCTTTTTTCTTTTCACAGCACATGCGCAGTACGAGTTACCTCTTAACATCAGCCAAGGAGAATGCAGGCTGTGAAAGCGTTGCAAAACTCCGCTGTACGACTGACATCCACAGCAGAACACTAATCTTTCTCAGAATAACTGCGAGCAAATAAGAAGCTACTGGAGGAAGGGCCACATTTTGAACTTGCATTACCATGAACGCAAGCCCGCATAGCAAAAAGCGCAGTTCCAGGCAACGTCCTCACCTTGGTAGCTGCTGTTTCTCTCGCAACTATGGTGGTACGGAGTATACCGACCTATTTGAAACTCGTTTATTAAATTTCATTCAATAGAATAGAACATATAAAAGCAGTCCGGATAGGTTTGCTCAGAGGCAGCAATCGCGGTGGAATTTTTGCTCCAATATGGTCGAGTGAACGAGGGGCCAGTCCCCAATTTATTTTCAATCTGTTTCGCCTCGCGAACGATTTCACTCGGATTGGCAGAAATCGGTACCGGAGCGAAAAAGAAGAGCGGCCCTCTCAAACTCGATTGGACGTTGCGGTGTCCGCTGGCCAGAACCGCGCGGAATTGCGGTGGAAAGGATTAGAAAGGAAGGTAGGAAGATGGGAAGGGTGGGAGGAGTGGGGAGAGGACGTGGGAGAGGTCGAACGATAAAGCGCACTCGAGCTAGCGACGTCTCTACAACATCGTTGGCAGATAGAAGCGTGCTGGAAACAACGGAGAAAATAACGCAACCAAGCGATCCAAAGAAAAACAGAAACAAAACCGAGAAATAAAGAGAGACGCAATTGGAAAGGAAAGGGGGGGGGGGCGGTGGAAGAGGCGGTGAACCGGTAAGTGCAAGGACGTGTTTGAACTTCTCTCGTGCACAGCCCGCAAAACTTTATACATTGTCTTTTTTTCTTCTTTTTTCTTTGAGCTCCAAATCGTTCGGTAACTGGCGTTCTTCGACATGAGCCCGAGGGCGATAAGGTAACGGTCCTCTCCGCTCGCTGAGGCTGCGGCTTCGCCATCACATCCCCGGTAACTAGGTTACTTTCTTCTTTTTTTCGGTTTCAGGATGACGTCCGTGCGACCGAAAGCCCGAAACAGCCGCGGGCGTATCGTAGCAAGGAACAAGCGATACGTGAAGACCAAATTAAGCGAGAAAACGAACGTTATTTAGTTTCGGTTGGGGGAGTTTCCCCTCAAGCGAGGAAGTAGTACTTCTCTTCCGGCCGGATGAGGAATTCTTCGCTCAAGTTTGTATTGATTTCTCCGCCGAAACGTCCATACAAAAGACACCGCTGTGATGAGGGCTCATGAGCGTTTTGTTTTTATCGCTGCGGATATTGGCAAGACTTGAGAGTTTTAGTAGGGCCTTTAGTGGACCGTGCTCTAGAGCTTCGACATGCTAGTGGGAGCTCATGCCTTCATTTCGAAGCATGGATTGAGCACGCCCCCGCTGGGCCCGCTTTCCGCAGTCACGGCCGGACTGGATTCGATCGTTTCCTTTTTATACGGCTCTTTCCTTCACAGGAAAAAGTATGAATATCTTTCTGCGTAAGTTCGCTGGCACCCTACTTTTTTATTTTTTGTTTTAGAGTTGTTAGTGAACATGCAATGAGTCATTTTGCGGGCAGAGGTTCGATTGGAGGACATATCAGTTCTTGTTTAGATGCAGCACAGCCCTTTCAGACTCCGGCTGGAAGGGAAGTGGGTCGGTGTGGTTGTTTTGGTCAAGGTCCCAGTTTTCAGTTTGGGATTGGGGTCATCGTTTACGGTTCAGGTGAAGTCCAGTGTGGGTAGGATTGTATAGCAAAGGTTGACTTTGTGACGTCGGTGGTCGGTGACTAGGTTGTTGGTATATAAGGCTTTGAGGGAATAAACACAGTAGCTGAGTTTGAGACGTTCTTTTCCCTGCCTTTTTTTTCGCCCAAGGTTCCAGATTTTACCACAATCTCGGGTATTCTACATCATGATCTACTATTCTCGCTGGTTCACCCTGCTAATTCTGTCACTGAAAGGGGTCTGTTTCTCGTGGCACAATAGTGTATTGTCGTGTCCTGAATCACATATCAACATCTGAAACGATTTCTTGGCGTGTCTTTCCACCTGCTACCCAGCATGAATACTTAAGCACCACGTGAAGAAAGAAGATAACATGAAAGGACCTTGTTGTCAACAAGTACCCATCTACGGCGTCTGTGTAAGGTCCTCAATTCCTTTGTGAAGCAATTAGCAGAGCATTGTTTTGATGGAAATCAAATGAATATTATACCTCTGCGATTTTTGTGCCGTGGCATTACATCGGGGACAGTCAACATTCAGGTTTTTGACTAACGCTGTAATTATGCTTTTTTCTAGTCATTCTCAAAATTCATACTCAAAATTAACGTTCACCGCCAGTCACCGAGTACGTAGAAGCACCTTATGCGCATGTCGCATTTCCGACACAACGTAAGAAAGGGCATAGAAGGCTCCGCGCGAGAGAGAGAGAGAGGAAACCTTTTACGCGTTCACTTCTTTTTTGTCGAGTTCCTCAGCTTGCTTTGACCAGTCAGTACTCGTGGACAGACATGTACAAGTTACTAAAAAAAGTAATTAAGTTAAGTTACTGAGTATTGACGTCAAAAGTAATTTGAGTAGAGTAGAAATTACTCAAAGAGAAAGTAATTGAGAAAATTCCGAATTACCGTAAAAAAGTAGCGAATTACTTTTGAAGTTACTTTTGAAGTTACTTTCATATTTTTTTATAGTCAAAAGGTACAGAGGTTTCAATCGTTAGCGAAATTGTGCTAGCTAAATATGAAACTTTTTTTTTCACAGAAATGTTTTAATAGCTGGTTCTGCTTCTGCGTGCCTAATTGATTTGTACTTTCTTATTTGTTTGGTCAACGATGTACTGCGTGCGAATGTGTCATTTCAACTGTGAGGTTTAGCACTGTCTGAGCTTGTTTTTTTAGACAGTGTTTGCTTGTTTACAGTGTTGCGTAAAGTACATCCAAAAAGTACTTGAAGTAAAGTACAAAGTAAATTAGAGGGGGGGGGGCTTGTGAAAAGTTAGTTTGGGAGGTTTCAGACTCTCTAAACCATTTTCTCCCCTCCCCTCTTTCTACGGCGCATGCTTCCCCTCTTTGCAAATATCAGCTGGTCTTCCAGCATCTTATCTCCTTTGTGCAGGAATGTTTGTTGATAGGAAAAACAACCACTAAAATTCGAAAGTAATTTGTAACTTGAGTAGAAGTTACTCGGAAAAAGTAATTAAAGTAAACTACTAATTACCGAAATAAAAATGTAATTGAAAGTTACTAAACTACTCAGAAAAGTAGTTAAACTACAGTAACTTGAGTAGAGTAGTTGAACTACGTACAAGTCTGCTCGTGGACAACTTTCTGTGCCATTTCCAAAGAGAGGGAAAGCACGCGTGCACAGTTTTGATCAGCACTCAAGCTCACCCTCCGTACCTTTGGTTGCATGCATAGCTGCAGAAAGTTGTCCCGAGGGTAGACGCTTTCAGGCAGCTGTGGATAAGCGCCGCCATAACCGACCATCAGCTTTTTGTTCCCTCTTATTCCGTTCGGTTCACTTCATCGTGTCCACACAAAGGACAGGTCATTGCCGCTTTAGGTGCTACTGTGTACTTTTTCCCAGCATAGGCCATAGTGGAGGCTCGTCAAAGACCGCCTCAGTTGCTCGGCATCTCGATAAGCAAGAGAAGGACGGCTACGGCGGCTCAATCTGGCGCATGTTTAAAGCATATAGTAGTGACACACCCTACGGCTGCGTTGTGGGGCAGCTCCCGGCCGCCCAGTGGCCCTTGAGCTTACCTCGTGACAGTTCCGCTTTGGAAACATATCTGCCATCATGCCTCACAGGAGAAGCTGCAAGACGGCGAGCGCGTATATAGTCCGGCGTGCGCAGTGTAGATCTATAGGGTGTCCCAAGTCACTCATGCTCGATCTGAAATGGATCGCAAAAATCGACGACTGCACGTAGCAATCGAAACTTTTCGTCAGAGGTACATTTCACCTGTCGGTTTTTTCTTGTAAAATTAGAAAGCGTAGCTCTCTTTCTGTAAACAAATAGGGCCAAAAACTAGCCATTGTCAACGGCGGGCGGCGACGCAGACAACCGAGTCGAGTTGCGGGGCGCGTTTGGCGCGCGTATTGATGGCATTGAGAGCAGCGTCCGAAGGTGTAGCCGACTAGCGAAGAAAGCTGAGGGCACGCAGAAGAAATCCGTTGGCAGCAAAAGCGCCATCATTCAAACGCGTTTTTTTTTCCTTAACATTTTGCTTTTTATTGTCCGCATTCTTTAACCAAATGTACATTACGAAAAGATTATGCTATTTTTAATAAACCACGGTAGTCGCGAGGAGTCTCGATTAGGGTAGCGCCATTTATGAATACGAGCGCCAAACCAGCCCCGCTACTCGACTAGGTCGTCTGCGTCGCCACCTGTCGTCGACCCTGGCAGGTTTCTTGGCCCTATCTTTTACAGACAAAGAGCTACGCTTTGTAATTTTACGAGAAAAACCGAAGTTTGAAATACACCTTTGACGAAAAGTTAAGATTGCTACGTGCAGGCGTCGATTTTCACGGTCCATTTTAGATCAAGCCTGGTGATTTGGGACACCCTTTATTAGGAACTTTTAGTTGATCCAGCGCTAGAGCTCTTCTTCTCTTGCGGGAGCTCGTGCCGTCCCATCGAATCATGATATTGAGCACGCGCCCACTGAGCCCGCTTTGGGCAGCGTACGATCCACGAAAACTCTCTAATAACGTAACGATTGGTCGGAGGTTTTTCGTGTGTCAGATATTTGTTCGAAGAAAACGAACGTGATATTCAGATTCAAGGGTTAATTAACTCTAGAATTCACCTTAAACCTTTTTTTTTGTTTGTCAAGAACCTTTTCAATTTCTTTTATAAGGGTGAACAAAGTATAGAAAAACGTAGCTTTGATATACGATCTACTAAAACGTTTTATAGGAGACCGTATTCCAGAGCTACGCTTTGCTAGCCGTGCCGTCACTTTGAAGCATGGATTGAGCACGCGTCCGCTGGGCCCGCTTTCCGCACCGTACGGTTTAGTATAACTCTAACATTTATAAGATGCTTGCCGCGTGTGACGCTATAAGCAAAGATTGGAGTATTAACTCGAATAAACTTTAGTTGGTGACATGCTTAGAATTCGGCAGGTGCTTCGCCCTATAGGCGTAATGCGTCCGCAGCAAATGTCTCCGCTGTCTAAAAGTACTGCGTCGTCTGCTCCGTGAAATGGCAACATCCGCATCCCCCGTTTCAGGCGCGAGCGGAGTGGGCGAAACAAGTTACATTTTGAACGGGACGACATCGTCGCAAGGAGGCAAAGGTACAGTGTCATTCCGTACGAGATTAAATACTGGAGGATTTTTTTATCGCGTGTTGTCAAATGTAACGTAAGGACACATGCATGTGTGTCAAGGGTAGGACTAAACAATTGTTGCTTATACCTGATTTACCAACCGACTGATCACAACGACAAGATCTTGTTAGGGCGCGAGTTTCACAGATAAGTAAAAACTGCTTTGACGTCATCATATCAGTAGCCATCCTCCATTCATTAAATATAGCATGGGAAGTAGACGGATTACGGTGAGGTTGTACGGCGGCAGCTTCTCTCACATATCTCACGCAGATTATCGCATAGGTCGTGGTGACCGCAACATTGATACTCCACCGCGAAACGACCGCGAGGAAACCCTCACGCCACCACGATTTTTAGAGAAATATTTTCCCAGGGGCGAACACTAAACTAAGAGAAGCCATCGGCGTAGAGGAAGCTGTGCAGGTCTCAACGGGCGGGACTTAACGTGATTGTCCAAGTGGGGGCACAGAGCACATCGACGTCAACTACTCGACCGTTGAACTCTCACATCGTCACACAAAAACTACCGCGAAGAAACGCTCAAAGCGCCACGATTTTTCAACTTCACTTGTCCCAGGGGCGAACACAAAACAAACGAAAAGAAGTCATTGTTATCGCTTTCGCCGGTCTCGCCGAGTGAGCTTACGCGATCGTCCAGACGGGGGCACTGAGCACATTGATGGCGACTGAATTGGTCGGCCAGACGAGCGCTGAATTTTCACATCGTAACACGAAAACCACCGTGCTCAAAAGTGAATACCGGCACAGCTCTGCGACGTGAACCCGGAGTCACGTCGAGAAGCAGGCGCCCCTCGGCGGAACCGACGTTGAAAACAGCGCGAGCCATTTCTAAAACGATGTCTTGTGAAGCCGTGACGTTAGTGAGTCAAGAAATAAGTGGAAGCGATTGACTGGCGGAATGAATCCCTTTGAGGCGCATTGGCCGCTGAATTCTTAACTTGTCACCTACCATGACATTAACAAAGAGGTCCTCATCGAGAATTGCAGTATCAAAATAGTCTAGAGATAGTACGCCAAATGCGTATGTCCTACGTTGAGTAAGAAATGGGGATATGCAAAATACGCATAACCCACGCTATTAATAGTCATTCTGCAAAAGCTGGCCAAATGCAAGGAAGCTGCGAACAAAACAAAAGTGAAAGCCGTTTACAATTCCCTGTAACGCCGAATTAGAGTGCAAATCTTGAGGAGGAGGATGGAAGGATACTGAGGGGGGGGGGGGCATGTGACCTCGGGCGAAGGGGTCACGTGACTTCGGGGAGAGAGAGAGAGAGGGGGGTCGCGTAACCTCGGGAGAGAGCGGGCGTCACGTGGCCGCGGTGGGTCACGTGACCTCGGGGGTCACGTGACCCCCTTCCCTCCCCGAGGTCACCGAAGGTACCTGAGGTCGTCCCGAGGTCCTCCCGAAGGAACCCGAGCTCCTCCCGAGGTTCTCCCGAAGGTACACGAGGTCCTCCCGAGGTTCTCCCGAAGGTACCCGAGGTCCTCCCGAAGGAATCCGAGGTACTCCTAAAGAACCCGAGGTGCTCCCGAGGACGTTGACGCCGCTCAAGGCGGAAACGGGCGCCTGAGAGCTGCGCTCTAAAAAAAACTGTGGGAAGTCATCGAGCTCGTGGCGTCACGTTCTCATATCAACTGGCCGGTACTACGGTTCGTGGCACTACATTCTCAGAAATCTAGAGCATCTGCACTCCCGCAAAGCACTTGGGTGAGCCATTGGCTGCAATCTACGAAATAGTTTTGGCGGATGACTTGGCTAATAATATTTAAGTTCTCAAAAAACGGTCTTGCTATGACACTGAGTACGTTGAATCGTCATGCTCTGTGCCACAGTCCACACATTTTCTTTTAGGTTTAAACACATTACCTTCCCGTCATTCGTCGAGCGATCTCTGTAGATTGTGGCCATTGGCTCACCCAAGAGCTTTGCGGGCGAGCAGACGCTCCAGATGTTTTGGAGTGTACACTTCCAGAAGTCCCTGAGTTCATACTGTACAGCAATGCGTTCGTAGCACCCGGCATCATTGCTACTCTTTAATCCATAAAACCACCAAAAAGAACGATTGGCGTTATGCTCCAATAGCTCCGCGGTATCAGTGGCAAAAGGGGACGGGGCGCACACACTTTTGTTACTGAAGGAGAAGGTCCCTTTTTGGAACATGGTACTTCTTACTGGTAGTCTTGCATAAGTTACTTTTTAAAAGTATTTAGTTACAGTTACAGTTACTTTCCTAACAATGTATTTAAGTTACAGTTACTTAAAAATAAAAGTAACGCGTTACAGTTACAGTTACTTCGGCAGAGTAACTTAATTACTTTCAAGGTACTTATATGTGTGTGACGGGGTGTATTCCCGACTCATTCGGTGCTGTGCGTGCGGGCACGTGAGTGTGTGTGTGTGTCCCACCGTGGCGTTCGCGCCAGATTACGAAGAATCCTCACCTCGCGGCCAAGGGCAAAAGGAGAGAAAAAGAAGAGGGACGAAAAAAGATGGTTGGCCATTGCAAGCGTTCGGACGAGGAAAGTGTTTTGTAGCTGTCTGTGTCGCGCACTCAAGCCGAGTTGATATAAAACCACATGTGCCGGAACTAGTGCTGGGTACTGTCTCTCCTCGACGTCGGACCCCGACGACGGTGTGTGTGCAGCTCCTAACCAGAGTCGTCACAATTGGTGGCAGCGGTGGGATTCTACGTTGAAGGTTTCGCGGGAAAGTAAACCCCCGCGATAGAGACAGTGCCCATGTCGTCTGAAGAAGCTAGTACGGCGGCCATCAACACCGTAGCCGAAATCATGGCAAACTCGATCGGCGCCGGAGTGCTCGCGTTGGGCTCAATGGTGCCCTCGTTTTCGGGTGAGGGCAGCGGCCCCACTGTGGCAGACTTTCTTCAGGTGCTAAGCCAAGTTGCTCAGATGGGAGGTTGGAATGATGAACAACAGATCGGCATAGCTAAATGCAAGATGATCGGAAGGGCCTACAACTTTGCCTGGCACGATGAAGAAATGAGAGCGGTGAAGAAATATCCCGAGTTCAGGGATCTGATGCTCAGGAGATTTGACAATGAACCGGAAAGTCTGAGGCTCGAGAAGTTCATGGCTGCCAAGCAAGAGACTAAGGAGGACGTCCGAGAATTCGCAAGTCGACTGCGGGCACTGGGTGCGAAGACTATCCCGAAGTTCGAAGGGGCCGGCGCGGCTGAATCACGAGCAGCTGCAGATAGTGTGCTGCAGCGACAGCTTCTGTCCTTGTACGTAAATGGACTGCGAGATCCTGTCAGACGCTACGTGTTATCAAAGGGTCCAACTAGCTTTGCCGACGCCGTGGAGGCTGCCGCTGCAGAAGAGCGCAACGAGAAGTTAGTTGCACCCGGGGCTGCATTACGTGCGGTCGATGCGCGCGACGAAAAGAATGAGACGGACTTACTCTCTCAGCGCCTCGACAGGCTAGAGAAGCTGTTTGCTGACAACATCGCTCTTCAGCGGGCGCCGATGGAGAGGGGTCTCCCTCGGAATACATCAGTGCGCCTCCCAATGCGTTGCTGGTACTGTAACCTGGTCGGCCATAGAATAAGAGAGTGCAGAAGTAGAATCGAGAATGAAAGGGGTCACTCTCGAACTCCGCACGACAAGGGGGACAGCAGCACCACAGGAACGAAGAAAGAGGAGAGGCCGCTTCGGGAGGGCCCCACGGGCAGGGAAACTAACAGGTCCCCTTCCGAGCGACACCGGCGGAGGGGGAGAAATAAACGTGGCCATTAGGTTGTGCGGGGAGAGCAGTCCGGTGGTGGCGGTAAATATTGGAAAAATGGAGCTACGTTTTTGGTGGACACCGGGTCGAAGGTCAGCCTCCTTAAAGAGTCCGTCTTCAGAGAACTGAGTCAGAGTGGTCGCACGTTCAACGAGCACCTCGGGGGCACGCGCACGCGGTTGACAGGCATAACAGGAGAAGAGCTGGAGACCCGTGGTTGCTATATCATGCCACTTAGGATCGGGAAGACCTCGTTCTGCCATCCGTTTTTTATCTGCAACGACAGCGCGATGATCCCCGTGTCCGGAATCCTGGGGCAGGATGTTGTGCACGCCCACGGCTTGGACCTCCTGACCACGAAGGGGGTGGTTGTGCTCGACGGGGAAGAGGTTCCGATCTTGAACTGGTCACCATCGCAACCTGTGCGGGGTGTATGCTCTGCTGAGACACCTGTCATGTTGGTGTCGGAGTGCGTCATTCCACCAAGGACCGAGATTATTGTTGCTGGTAAGCTCCGGGGGAACCCGCCCCGCGGCGCACTGGGAGTGGTGGAGATGGTAGAGATTGAGCCTCATGGGCTTCTAGGGGTTGATGCTCTGGCGCGTGTAGATCAGAGGGGACGTGTGCCGGTCAGGATAGCAAATCTGACGTTGATGGAAATGCGCCTGCCCAAGAACAAGCGGGTCGGAGTCTTTGTTGACGTGGAATCTGACCCCCAACTCGAGGAGATGATACTGAGTTGCGACACGGTCAACGGCATGTCGGAGGCGGCTTTCTTGGGAATGTTCAAGCTGTCCCACGTTCACCCCGGGGAGAGAGGACGGATCGCTCAGCTCCTGTGGAAGTACCGGGCGGCATTTGCCTCAACGAAGCTGGACCTCGGTCACTGTAGCACAATCAAACACAGAATCAACACGTCGGATGCTGCACCCGTATACCGCCGAGCCTATCGGATACCATTCATGATGAGAGACGAGATGGAGCAACAGGTCCAGGCCTTGTTGGACAAGGGTATCATAGAGCACTCCGTTTCTCCATGGGGTGCACCCGCTCTCCTGGTTCAGAAGCCCGACGGGTCGTTCCGGTTTGTGGTCGATTATCGCGAACTAAACAAGGTGACAAGAATCGACCCATACCCCCTCCCAAATATTCAAGAGACCATTGCTCAGCTGGGAACTGCTAAGTACTTCACCGTGGTCGACATGGCCTCAGGGTTCTGGCAAATAGAAATGGATGAGAGTGACCGAGAAAAGACGGCCTTCAATACGCCGTCCGGACACTATCAGTGGCGACGGATGCCCATGGGGCTGGTAAACAGCTCGGCGGTATGGCAGCGCACGGCCGATGTAATCCTTGCCGGTATTTTGGGGAAGTCATGCCATGTGTACTTAGATGATGTGATTATATACAGCCATGACTTTGACCAGCACCTAGCAGATGTGGAGTCCGTGCTGATGCGGTTCCGGGCAGCGGGTCTGAAGTTGGGACCATCCAAGTGTCAGTTCTTGAGGGAGGAAGTGAAGTACTTGGGGCATATCCTCTCGAGGCAGGGTGTTAGGCCTGATCCTGACAAGCTGAGCTGTGTCCGCAATTTCCCAACCCCTCGGAATGCGAAGGAAGTACGACAGTTTTTGGGATTACTTGGATATTACCGCAGACATGTGAAAAACTTCGCGGAAAACGCCAGACCCATGACGCGGCTCACCTCGCCAAAGGTAGACTTTGTGTGGGACGAGGAAGCACAGACGGCTTTCGAGCTGATGAAGGATGCTTTGACCAGTGCCCCCTACTGAGGTTCCCGGACTTCTCAAAGGATTTCATCGTTATGACTGACGCATCCGGCCAAGGCTTGGGCGCAGTGCTGGCCCAGGTCTTTGATGGACAGGAGCATCCAATAGCGTTTGCGAGCCGCCAGCTGAACGAAGCTGAGAGGCGCTATGGTGCCACTGAACAAGAGTGTCTGGGCGTAGTGTGGGCTGTGCGCCACTTCCGGTGCTATCTATTCGGACGGCATTTTCGTGTTATTACGGACTGCAACGCCCTCAAATGGCTGATGTCCGTCCGTGACCCAAACTCGCGCCTTGCGAGGTGGAACTTGCTGCTTCAAGAACATAGCTTCGAAATCGTGCATCGTGCGGGGAAGTTCAATCAGAACGCAGACGCGCTGAGTCGGGCGGTCGTTCGCGGCCTGGCGGACTTCAAGCCAATGCTGGACCTAGAGCGTTTTCGACAACAACAGAGGAATGACGATGAGCTGGTGAGCTTGATTAAACAATGTGAGAACGCTCCGGGTCGGCACAGCGAGTACTATCTAGACAACGAAGGTTTACTGTGCCGACAAGAGGGAGACAGGGGGACGAAACCGGAGACATCGCGCGGCCGCGTCGTCGTTCCGGTTTCACTTCGCGATGAGCTGCTGAGAACAACGCACGATGCTCCTTACGCCGGACATCTGGGAGCACGGAAGACGACGGAGAGGCTTTCTCGCGACTACTACTGGCCGCACATGAAGCAGGACGTCAAAGTTCATTGCGATCGCTGCGGCTCCTGCTCTCTGCGGAAAACTCCGAAGGGCCGCAAGCCTGCGCCTCTACAAATATTCGAGGAGGTCTCAAAGCCCTTCCAACGGACGTCGATGGACATCATGGGACCCCTGCCCCTGTCAACCCAGGGAAATCGCTATCTGCTTGTTTTTGTTGAACACCTCACCCGGTATGCCGAGGTGATTCCCATGCCCGACCAGCGGGCGGAGACCGTGGCCCGCCTCTTCGTCGAGCGCGTTGTAATGCGCCACGGGACGCCTCAGCAACTTTTAACAGATCGTGGTGCAAACTTCACGTCAAAGCTCCTGCGAGAGGTATGTGATCTCCTGGGAATCCAGAAGATTCTTACAACGCCTTATCACCCTCAGTGTAATGGAGCGGTGGAGCGCCTCAATCAGACTATCAGTGGAATGCTGGGTCACTATGTGGCCCGTGACCAACGGGATTGGGACGCATGGGTGCCTTACATCACCTTCGCGTACAACTCGGCAACACACGAGAGTACAAAACAGAGCCCCTTTTTCCTTCTTTATGGCCACCATCCCGAGATGCCATCAGCCCTTTACCAGTCGCCGACAGGAAGTTACGGCACTCTAGATAACTACAGAGATGAACTGCTTCAGCGACTCTCATCCGCCCACGAGTCTGCACGCCTGATGCTGGCTGGCTCTGCCGAAACAAGGAAACACCTATTCGACAGGGACGCCGCAACTTCGAGCTTCGCCGTGGGTGACGTCGTGTTTATCAACAACTTGGCCGGTGTCCGTGGGCTCGCCAGAAAGTTGCAGCCTAAATGGCGCGGTCCGCTTCGGGTCGTAGAAAAACTGTCGGAGGTCACCTTCCGAGTAAAAGACACTCGAACAGGGGAGCAAAAAATAGTTCATGCTAATCGCCTTAAGCGATATGGTGCCGGAGGCGGTGACCGGGGTGACATTGGGCCTCATCGGGGGTTGGGCATGCCGAATGATGTTGGGACTCCTACTGCCATGCCCGCCGTTCCAAAGCCCCCCGACCCGTGTCCAGCGGATGAGAACAGAGTGGATTCTGACGATGAGAGATCAAACGATTTCATCAAGCTGGCACTCTTGGAGGAGTTGTCTCACAACTCGGCTGCTGCTCCTCCTAGAGCAAACCAACCCGCGGGAGGACACCGCTATGCTTTGAGAAAATACGGACCAGTTGATCGACCTTAACGGACACACGTATGAGGAACCTGCAGGGCCCACCGGGTGGTCTGTGATCTGCGGAAACTTTCTTAGAGTGCTCCTTATTGTTCTGGGTTCAGTGTGTTGTCCCATTCTGTTCACTGTTCTTAGCGACCACATGATAGTGTATTCTGTGCACTTTACCCAGTGTTTCGATAGGTATCCCTTAGTGAGTTCGTTTCGGTCCTAAAACTAAGTGTCTTTATGAACCTGAACACGAACAGGTAAATTTTATGTAAGAGAAAATTCCTTTTTTTGTGTGGGCGAGTGTGACGGAGTGTATTCCCGACTCATTCGGTGCTGTGCGTGCGGGCACGTGAGTGTGTGTGTGTGTCCCACCGTGGCGTTCGCGCCAGATTACGAAGAATCCTCACCTCGCGGCCAAGGGCAAAAGGAGAGAAAAAGAGAGGGACAGAAAAAGATGGTTGGCCATTGCAAGCGTTCGGACGAGGAAAGTGTTTTGTAGCTGTCTGTGTCGCGCACTCAAGCCGAGTTGATATAAAACCACATGTGCCGGAACTAGTGCTGGGTACTGTCTCTCCTCGACGTCGGACCCCGACGACGGTGTGTGTGCAGCTCCTAACCAG
>JAZHYW010056632.1:0-47442 GCA_037355805.1 Ixodes ricinus
AATTCCGTTACTTTCGTGGCGTTACTTTCTACATTATTTTCCTCAATTAAGAAACAAAGGGCAGAAGGTTATTCAAGTTCTTAATGCTGCTACGTGTTCCATTTATTGACCTTGAGTTTTTAAGCAACAGCTGACTCTCGAAAGTCTCGTCAGACATTTTGCGTTATTTTTACTTAATATGTTCACTGCTACGCTGAACACCCTTTGAACTGAGGCACTGGATGGGAGTGCCATATTGTGCCTCACGAATGTTTCATGCTCTGCCTTGAGCTTTTTCAGCGAAGAAACGGAAGCACTATTTAGCTCGAAGATAGAGCAAAGCTTCGTCGTTGCATCCGTTGCCTGCTATTCGAGAGTTTTAGTAGAGTTGGTAACAGGAAGCTGATAATAAATAAGGTTTGGCTCGATATTCTTCTTCCTTTGGTTCTGAACAGGTTGAGCCTCGGTTGAGACGTTGGTGAATAAGAAAAAGTTTCCAATATTTAAATATTAGTAATCGAGAGAAAAAAATACAGGACACTTATGACAACGATTAATTGGAACGTTTGTTAAAACAAGGAAATGTAAACGCACGTTTTCCATGTGTGCCTTTCTTGGTGCCGTTCAAAAACGCACGGAGCACGGACCGACTGCAGTTTACTCCGGTATTCTTCAGATAGATGTCCGCTGATGCCACGGGCAGCGAAAGGCAGAGAACTAAGCGACGCTATGGCCCCACTCATGAGTTTCACTCTTTCCTCAAGCCCAGAATCTTAAGCCACCGTCATCCACCATTATGTTTTATTTGTAAAAATATCTGCTTGAGATAAGATGCGTCCTGCTGGGGTAAAAACAGGAAGAAGAAAAGAAGACTCTTATCATTTTCGAAGTGCTCGCAAAAAGCTGACTCACAAAAAGGGTAACTGAGATGCAGATAACCTGGCTAGGATTCCCAAATAAAGTGGGCCAACCCTAGAAGTTGGACTACAAAAAAAGTAAGTAGCTTTTAAAACGGTCAAATAAGGTGAAAGAAGCAGAAAAAAATACATCCTGTTTTCTAAGAGAGGATGATAAGTGTGCATCGACCAACGAGGATGCTTGTGACAATAACACCTTCACATATTATCACATCTCTTTTAGGGGATTTTAGGGTAGACGGAGCGTTTTCTCCTGTTGTGGACATTATGAAAAATGGTCGTGGTCACTATAACCGAGAAGGACATTGTTAATTCTTGTCTGTGCACATCCACCTCGAGCGCCTCGAGCTTCTCGAAGAGGCACACAATCACTTGGTGTCCTCCTCTCCCCGCCTTCGATCGCAAAGAAAAAACAGACACTAAAAAAGCGGGTATAACTTCCCCCACCTTTTTTTTTTTTTGTAGAAATATTTATTCTGATTTTTTTACATTGTTGTTAGGGTCTAAAAAAACGATTCAGTGGCTTGGTGTTGCAAAAAAGGCTTTGCGGAACTGAGAAGTGCCAAGCCTCCTTTGCAGTGCCACTGCGCTCAACTTTACCAAAATGAAAACGACCTTCTCTTTAGGACCCCAGAATGCTGGGGTCAAAAATATGTGACGCTTAAAAGAATCCGCCTGCATGAAAACGCCCCGAATGCAGCGTTGTTGACGGCGAATAGGGATCTACTTTTAGTAGCTGGCGGCGCCAGAAATCTACAAAGCACGTCGGTCCGAAGCCAGTAAAGAGCTTTCTACACAGGTCCATGGTGTGGTGCCTGGCGCTCGACTTCAGCCAAACTTATCGGAGATCACTTCTTTTGCTCCCTTTAATTTCATCTGGCAAATTTTACGGAAGATGAATGTCGGAGCTTCATTTAAGGGAGCCTGTCACTTATCTCATACCTTGAGAACGTCGTAATCAAATGTCCATATAACAAATTGTCTATTTCATAAGGCCAGTATTGTGGAATCCTGTTAATGAGTACTTAGTTAAATACATTTTCTAGTCTGTTTAGTTTGGTTTATTACAATATTTCTGGGAACTTAATTTATTTAAATAAAACAGGCTGAGGGAATAACAATTATTTTTTAATATTGTGTGTTCGTCGTTATAGGAGACTTTCCAGTCCGCGACGTTCACAAAAGTTGGTGTACAAGCTACCTAGCATCGCTTGCCACGCTGCGTACGGCGAACTCTTGTCTTGGTGACTGTCGTTGCGGTCGTTTCGGTTGCAGCCGAACGCAACCAACGCAGATATGTGAATTAGGCTTTGGAGGAGCAGTCGAACATGTGACTTGAGCGCGAGCCCTTCATCACCTGCTCAGTGCCACGTAGCCGAAGCCCGGCGGCAGACGAGAAAGCGCGTGCTGAAGGCGGAGCTTGTCCTGCTTTTTATTTATTTGTTCACTGAAAAGCGCTGTCCCCCGGTACGGCCGTGGGCGATGGTACTCCTCCCTGTGCATCAGCGCAGTTGTTTCACCAACGAGCCTGGCCAAAATTAACGATGGACATAATCAGACGCATCTGGTATTCCTGAAAGTGCTCGCCGATTTAGGCTGAAACCCCTTTAGTGGTTCTCTAAGTGACGCAGTACCATTGTTTCATTCGCTGTGTGCTACAAGGACGAATTTTGTATTACGAAATTAAGCGAAAATGGCATGAAACAGCAACTCAATTGCGTGGACGTTTAAACCGAAACCAACCAGCGAAGCAACCCCATGGCGGCGAGTGTGCCAGCGCCCTCTACCCGGCGGTCAGGCAACTGCTGAATGAAAAGGTCTATTGAGCGGGCCTCTACTTGACGCAGAGTATGAGCGTGTGAAAAGTCATGTGGAGAGTCCACATGACTTTTCACACGCTCATACTCTGCGTCAAGTAGAGGCCCGCTCAATAGGTATCGGCTAGGCGGTGTGTACGATGGTCGAAGCATCTTGAAGGCCGCTTGCCAATGCTCGTTTTCCGCTAAGGAGAATGGCGTGTTGGCTGAGTACATCGCCCTAGCCAAAGCTGCGTCATTTTGGTTTTGAAGCGGAGGGGGTTATTTTGTCAACAAACGGATAAATACTCGCGCATTTTTCTTGACGACGTAGATTTCGCTGCGCGTCGGCTAGCCTCTGAGTCTCTGACTCACTTGATGTGGGCACTGATGAGCTCCCAGAGGGATTTTTTCCATGTTCTTTTGCACACGCCTCCTCAACGTCTTGAGGACACTTCTTGCACGACAGCAGATGCCTTGTAAGGCCTGTAGCATTCGGAAATCTGTGCGACACTTGGCAGTACTAACATACTGCTTGTTTTTTTCCCGCGGTCCACGTTTGTAAGACTTTAAAATGCTTCCAAACGCTAGACTGCGGACGAACCATGCTGTGAACTTCTTCACGTTGCGCGTTCTCCGATGAGATACACGTTGGTTGAGATAGTTTAGATTAACGCCATATGAAAATGGCGATGGCGATTGCTGGCCGCGATTTCATTGAAGTATGCTTTGTATTCGCAAAAACAAAACCGAAACCCGAACTTCACAAAAAGTTCAGTGATATTTTAACAAGTGTGTACCAACACGCTCAACTCTCAACCGGTGTGAATGGAAATTTTGATATTTTTGTACGTGTTCAGCCTTCTGATGTAACAAAAAAAAAAAAGATTTGCTCCTAAAATTTTTTACGGTTCCGTGTGATTGTTTGTAGTAATAAAAATAGCTCATAATTGGTTGCAGTAGACAATTTCCACAACGCAAGAAGTTTGAAGATGTTGGAGTGCGCGTGAAACACATCGTCAAAATCGCCGAAAATTTACCACTTCGACGAAACGAAATATATAAATGCCATTTCGAAGAGTTACAGAGCTTGTACATTTGAAAATGACAACTTCAATTATTGTCTGCTATTTATTTGAGTCACATTATTGTTTTCCTAAAATCAAATCAAAAGTAGGACTGCTCAAAATAGTGTTACTGTGAAGCAAAAATGTGACTGGAAATTTTAAAGGTTTTTTCGACTTTTGTCTTTTTGAAAAAAAACACAAAAAAACGTGTTTTTTTTCCCGAATTTTTCCGTTTTTTTTTTAACACCTTTACATCTCTAGTTGGACCTTTTGGCTCGGAAGATACGAGTCAAGAGATCCATTGCGGGTCAAGAGCTCCAATTACTCGAGAACTACCGCTTCATATTGCAAAGGGGTCACGGAATGCCCCTCACCACTCCTTTTCTGGTCGCCGGGAGGCGTTGTACAATAAAGATCAGTATAATGATTTTTGACTAGGTGCCTTAGTTTTTGTTCTAAAAGAAAAAAGGTGATACAGATTTACGTTTGATGCGCCACTCAACTACGCACCGTTTTCCGGTTTGCGGCGGAAAATCGGCTCAAGGGGGCACCCGGAGACATTCAGCTTCGTGTCGCTGGCTATGGGAAGTGGGAGGGAGCGCTTTTCTTCGCTTCGGGTACATTGCGCCACTAAAACTTTGCGTAATAAAAGTCAGGAATCTCAGGCTTTTGACGCGTCTGTCCAAGTTTTCACGACAACATAAAAAAGAAAAATTAGCCTCAAATCGAGCAGATGCTTACTGCGCTTGCTAGACTCAATACACTTCTACCGCTAGTTCACGTCACGCGCGTAGTTTTCTTGGCCTGCACAAGAGGCTGCAGGACGGAAAATAGTCCCCTTTAATCTTCGCAACTTCTCCGCACACTCGCAACATTTTAAGAACTCAGGGCGTGTTTTGTTTGACTTGTCCTAAGGTAAGACAAACGGAAGTGACACACACCAGATTCTTTGAACATTAAAATCACTTCACGGCCCTTTTAAAGGGGCCATGGAACGTTATCAGGCTGGAACGTTCACGAACTTGCCGGTTCGTACTGGTCCCAGCCTGGCACAAGTATACTCGCACAGACCACCACAGATTCAGAAACTTTTTTGTCGCGGTAAAATTGTGAAATCGCGAAGATAAAAGGGGACTATTTCTTTCAGTCTTGCCTTTGCAAAGCTGGATGACGTGATTGTGGAATCGAAATCACCCGACTGACGACCGTCGAGCGCGGCTCATTCATAGATTGGACGCGAGAGCTACGTGAGCACTCGACTTCAGCCCGTAACAATCAATGCCTCGGCGGACACTCGGGTAGTGGGTTGTGTCCAACCACTGCGGTGGTGAGAATAGCCCAACTCTAACAATGTCTCAGCTCAGTGCCGCGTTCTCTACTTTGTCAACCCCAGCGCGGGGGTATGATTAACGTTAAAGGTATATGATAGGCACCAGGCCAGGTGGCCGCTTGTTTTTCTGGCTCCGAGATGAGGGGATGAACGATGCTCATAATTCTCGAATTTTATTGGCGACTTCCATTGCCTATACTCCGTTTCACCTTATGTTGTACCGCAGCGAAGGCTAGAAGCGCTGGCTCATAGCGTTGGCAGCTGCCCTTAATGCACGTGAGCTTGTGCCGCCGAGATGCGCCCTAGAGCAAGGAGATTGCGCTCGTAGCCTTTGCTGCGGTACGTCATAAGGTGAAATCGAGTATAGAAAGAACAACTAAAACAAGTTTATTCAGTGATTAACGTTAGGGAGTGATTGTAAGTAGTATTTAGCAAAAGTAGAAAAATCGTTTCAAGGCTCCTTTAGGATGCGCCCTAGATGGCCTCTTCGAAGAGAGGAACTCCCGATAATTCACTGGTTCTTTTCGTGCAGGTAAGATATCGAACTTGGCCAATGGGAAGGCAATATGACAAAAAATAATTTAGAATAATAATTTAAAAAATATATATATTTTTTAAAGGCGAGTTGATATTATGGTGAACATTTACTTTCTAATAAACTTTCAGGTTCGATGCAAGATATATCGAAATTTAAATTAGCATTTGATAAGCGGGTGCTGTAATGGATCGTGGGATGCACGGTTCAAAATAAGTCGCGAAAATGCGGAAAGTACAATGTTTTTTTCTTTTCTTCTCGGCTTTATTACGCGCGAATAAAATAATTCAATTTGCATGGACAAAATTGACTAGGTGCCGTACATTAAAAGGATAAGTAATATATGATTTCCGTGTTTATGCAACCCCGCCAAAAAAAAAGAAAAAGAAAATTGACCGCATCTTTACGTGGCGAATGATGGTGATTTTGGCGAAGCACTGGTGGTGCTTGTCTGCGTAGACGCTGAGCCGCAGCATGCCGAGCCTTTCGTTCGTTTTCATCCATGTCAGAAAGAGAATGTGTGGTATGCAACGTGGTTATATACGCATTTGAGCATTTGACCGCAGCGCCCTCTCGTCTATAAACGTTCAGCCAATGCATGCAAAGTTTAACGTGACTATAAACGCATTTGACCGGAGCGCCCTCTCCTGTATAGACGTTGAGCGGCTACATGCAACGTTTCATCCATGACATCCCCAGCTCTTGAGTTACTACCACATCTCAGAGCCCCTACTCGTCCCGCAGTCGTGGCCGAGTGGTTAAGGCGACGGATTAGAAATCCATTGGGGTCTCCCCGCACAGGTTCAAATCCTGTCGACTGCGCAAACAAATATTTTTTCCATCATTTTTTTTTCATCTTTTTTTTTCATTTCTTTTGCCCTACACGAGCACGTGAGCTTACGAGCAGGAGCACGGGCACCGGACGCCGGAGCTACGGACACCTACGGACATGGCTAGCCCCTAGGGAGCTTCGCCCCTAAAATATAGGTATATATTTATATATATATATATATACATCACATAACTGCTATCGCGATACATCCAAAGACGAATAAAAGTGTGCATGGCTTTTCATCAATGCTGCTCAACCTGAACACGAGCCAGTAAAGGGGTATCCACACGAAGGAGAACTCCGCGGACGGATGTCGTGACGTCAACAACCCGGGAAACTCCGTCCCCGGCTCCACCGCGTGCACCTGCAGGAGCTTTCCTGCTGATGGAACGAAGCCTCGCGCCACCGCCACGGAGGAGAACGGCGCCGCGAGGCGTCAAAAAGGGATGACGTATGTCTCACGTGATGCGCGCTCCGCGGACGAAAGTGGCGGATTTCTCCTTCGTGTGGATACCCCATAAAGTGCGTGCATGCACTTCAAGACAAGAGGTACTAGGGTCCTTCTCCAACTCTAAAATGCCTCGAACACAAAGGTGTTCAAGGCGTCGCGCTCTCGGCTTCTAGCATAGGCTGCGGTTCATCCTTGAAACAGATTAGAGCCTGGAGTCTTAAGCTGCACCACGCAGTAGTGATTACACGAACGTACGCCGGTGCTAGCTCTCCGTACAGCGTGGTGCCAGTCAGCTGCCATGCTGCACTGGCCGGCAATATACTGCGACATGTTGACCCTCCGGATGACTGCCAAACATTACGCTGTCCAAATGATCGACATAACCCTTCCTCCCAGTTGAGCTCATGCTGCGTATAGACCAACACGCTGTTTTCATACAAGCCGTCACGAGGTGTGGGAAAAGGCGCAGTTTCCGCATGAGGTGTGAGCACTGCACGTGCGCAGGGAGCGCGTCAAGTGGACCGTGTGTGCGTGCGCAATGCCGATAGCAGCACCAACGCAGGGGCGGGACGTCAGCAACGCGCGTGTTGGTCTATACGTGCCTCGTTCCAGTCACCGATAAACTGTTGATTACTAAATTTGAGAAACAACCTACGTCCCCACGACCGTGCAGCGTGCACAACTCTCGGGAAATTCCTGCGTTAGTCAAACATACTGCACGAAGAGTTGGCGTTGGTCACCAGCCGATTGAAATAGAAAGCGCACAACGCCGTGACACAGCCAGCCATTCAGGATCCCAAAACCTCTCGTCCCCACGGCCACTGTATCCTCTTCACTCATCTACCTCTCTTTTTGTTGCTTTGTTTCTAGACGCGGGATCTCACCCTGCTGCAGTGCAGTGACCGTCACGCCCTCCTTGCCACCCGAAAGCCGTCATTCATGGTAGTTTTGATTTTCTTTCTTTTCCTGCTCTTCTTCAAAGCCCTTCCCCCCCCTTCTCGGTGATCGGGCAGGGAGTCAAGAAGTCCAACGAGTCAAAAGGTCCAGTAATGGATCTTTTGACCCGTTGGATCTTTTGACTCGCAAAACACGAGATCAAGAGATCCAATGTGGCTCAAGAGGTCCAACGAGTAAAGAGATCCAACGAGTCAAAAGATCCACGGCGAGTCAAAAGGTCCAACGAGTCAGAAGGTCCAATAATGGATCTTTGACGCGTTGGATCTTTGACTCGTTGGACCCCTTGACTCGAAATCACCGAGCCCCCCCGACCCCGCTTCTGGTCAAGAGATCCAACGAGTCAAAATATCCAATAGTGGATCTTTTGACTCGTCGGATCTTTTGACTCGCCAGACACGAGTCAAAAGATTCAATGTGGGTCAAGAGGTCTAACGAGCCAAGAGATCCAGCGAGTCAAGAGATCCAGCGAGTCAAGAGATCCACGGCGAGTCAAAGGTCCAACGAGTCAGAAGGTCCAATAATGGATCTTTCGACGCGTTGGATCTAGAGATGTAAAATTTCGTGAAATATTGGATGGCCCGAAAAAAAACTGGTTTTTTCAAGTTTTTTTTAGGAAAATTTGGAAATTTTGGAAAAATTGAGATTGCTGCGTGGACGCATTTATTACACCAACACAATGTGATAAGGCAGGACCATTTGGGAAGTTTCAATATCAGAAATACTTCAAATTAAGGTGTATGTAATATCAACAGCTTACCAAGCAGAAATACCATATTTTCGTAAGGCTAAACAGCGTTGCATGTGTCCCCGAGCACTTGTTATTCCGAGTCGGAATCGCTGGATAGAGGAACACTCGCTTTCATGTCGGTCGAAGATTTTTTCAGCTTCAGATTTGAGTCTGAATTCACATCAGTCAGCAGTGTGAGGCACGTAGCGTCTTTCAAAGTCTCCTCCACATGACTTTTCACACGCTCATACTCTGCGTCAAGTAGAGGCCCGCTCAATAGGTATCGGCTAGGCGGTGTGTACGATGGTCGAAGCATCTTGAAGGCCGCTTGCCAATGCTCGTTTTCCGCTAAGGAGAATGGCGTGTTGGCTGAGTACATCGCCCTAGCCAAAGCTGCGTCATTTTGGTTTTGAAGCGGAGGGGTTATTTTGTCAACAAACGAAGAAATACTCGCGCATTTTTCTTGACGACGTAGATTCCGCTGCGCGTCGGCTAGCCTCTGACTCACTTGATGTGGGCACTGATGAGCTCCCAGAGGGATTTTTTCCATGTTCTTTTGCACACGCCTCCTCAACGTCTTGAGGACACTTCTTGCACGACAGCAGATGCCTTGTAAGGCGTGTAGCATTCGGAAATCCGTGCGACACTTGGCAGTACTAACATACTGCTTGTTTGTTTCCGCGGTCCACGTTTGTAAGACTTTAAAATGCTTCCAAACGCTAGACTGCGGACGAACCATGCTGTGAACTTCTTCACGTTGCGCGTTCTCCGATGAGATACACGTTGGTTGAGATAGTTTAGATTAACGCCATATGAAAATGGCGATGGCGATTGCTGGCCGCGATTTCATTGAAGTATGCTTTGTATTCGCAAAACAAAACCGAAACCCGAACTTCACAAAACGTGATATTGTGAAAACATAATTGTGAATGGAAATTTTGATATTTTTGAACGTGTTCAGCCTTCTGATGTAACAAAAAAAAAAAAAGATTTGCTCCTAAAATTTTTCACGGTTCCGTGTGATGGTTTGTAGTAATAAAAATAGCTCATAATTGGTTGCAGTAGACAATTTCCACAACGCAAGAAGTTTGAAGATGTTGAAGTGCGCGTGAAACACATCGTCAAAATCGCCGAAAATTTACCACTTCGACGAAACGAAATATATAAATGCCATTTCGAAGAGTTACAGAGCTTGTACATTTGAAAATGACAACTTCAATTATTGTCTGCTATTTATTTGAGTCACATTATTGTTTTCCTAAAATCAAATCAAAAGTAGGACTGCTCAAAATAGTGTTACTGTGAAGCAAAAATGTGACTGGAAATTTTGAAGGTTTTTTCGACTTTTGTCTTTTTGAAAAAAAACACAAAAAAACGTTTTTTTTCCGAATTTTTCTGTTTTTTTTTTAACACCTTTACATCTCTAGTTGGATCTCTTGACTCGGAAGACACGAGTCAAGAGATCCATTGCGGGTCAAGAGCTCCAATTACTCGAGAACTACCGCTTCATATTGCAAAGGGGTCACGGAATGCCCCTCACCACTCCTTTCCTGGTCGCCGGGAGGCGTTGTACAATAAAGATCAGTAAATGATTTTTGACTAGGTGCCTTAGTTTTTGTTCAAAAGAAAAAAAGGTGATACAGATTTACGTTTGATGCGCCACTCAACTACGCACCGTTTTCCGGTTTGCGGCCGGAAAATCGGCTCAAGGGGGCACCCGGAGACATTCAGTTTCGTGTCGCTGGCTATGGGAAGTGGGGAGGGAGCGCTTTTCTTCGCTTCGGGTACATTGCGCCACTAAAACTTTGCGTAATAAAAGTCAGGAATCTCAGGCTTTTGACGCGTCTGTCCAAGTTTTCACGACAACATAAAAAAGAAAAATTAGCCTCAAATCGAGCAGATGCTTACTGAGCTTGCTAGCTCAATACACTTTCTACCCAGTTCACGTCACGCGCGTAGTTTTCTTGGCCTGCACAAGAGGCTGCAGGACGGAAAATAGTCCCCTTTAATCTTCGCAACTTCTCCGGACACTCGCAACATTTTAAGAACTCAGGGCGTGTTTTGTTGTACTTGTACTAAGGTAAGACAAACGGAAGTGACACGCACCAGATTCTTTGAACATTAAAATCATTTCACGGCCCTTTTAAAGGGGTCATGGAACGTTATCGGGCTGGAACGTTCACGAACTTGCCGGTTCGTACTGGTCCCAGCCTGGCACAAGTATACTCGCACAGACCGCCACAGATTCAGAAACTTTTTTGTCGCGGTGAAATTGTGAAATCGCGAAGATAAAAGGGGACTATTTCTTTCAGTCTTGCCTTTGCAAAGCTGGATGACGTGATTGTGGAATCGAAATCACCCGACTGACGACAGTCGAGCGCGGCTCATGCAAAGATTGGACACGAGAGCTACGTGAGCACTCGACTTCAGCCCGTAACAATCAATGCCTCGGCGGACACTCGGGTAGTGGGTCGTGTCCAACCACTGCGGTGGTGAGAATAGCCCAACTCTAACAATGTCTCAGCTCAGTACGCGTTCTCTACTTTGTCAACCCCAGCGCGGGAGTATGATTAACGTTAAAGGTATATGATAGGCACCAGGCCAGGTGGCCGCTTGTTTTTCTGGCTCCGAGATGAGGGGATGAACGATGCTCATATTTCTCGAATTTTATTGGCGACTGCCATTGCCTATACTCCGTTTCACCTTATGTTGTACCGCAGCGAAGGCTAGAAGCGCGAGCTTATAGCGTTGGCAGCTGCCCTTAATGCACGTGAGCTTGTGCCGCCGAGATGCGCCCTAGAGCAAGGAGATTGCGCTCGTAGCCTTTGCTGCGGTACGTCATAAGGTGAAATAGAGTATAGAAAGAACAACTAAGGCAAGTTTATTCAGTGATTAACGTTAGGGAGTGATTGTAAGTAGTATTTAGCAAAAGTAGAAAAATCGTTTCAAGGCTCCTTTAGGATGCGCCCTAGATGGCCTCTTCGAAGAGAGGAACTCCCGATAATTCACTGGTTCTTTTCGTGCAGGTAAGATATCGAACTTGGCCAATGGGAAGGCAATATGACGAAAAATAATTTAGAATAATAATTTAGAAAAATATATATATTTTTTAAAGGCGGGTTGATATTATGGTGAACATTTACTTTCTAATAAACTTTCAGGTTCGATACAAGATATATCGAAATTTAAATTAGCATTTGATAAGCGGTTGCTGTAATGGATCGTGGGATGCACGGTTCAAAATAAGTCGCGAAAATGCGGAAAGTACAATGTTTTTTTCTTTTTTTCTCGGCTTTATTACGCGCGAATAAAATAATTCAATTTGCACGGACAAAATTGACTAGGTGCCGTACATTAAAAGGATAAGTAATATATGATTTCCGTGTTTATGCAAACCAAAAAAAAAGAAAAAAAATTGACCGCATCTTTACGTGGCGAATGATGGTGATTTTGGCGAAGCACTGGTGGTGCTTGTCTGCGTAGACGCTGAGCCGCAGCATGCCGAGCCTTTCGTTCGTTTTCATCCATGTCAGAAAGAGAATGTGTGGTATGCAACGTGGTTATATACGCATTTGAGCATTTGACCGCAGCGCCCTCTCGTCTATAAACGTTCAGCCAATGCATGCAAAGTTTAACGTGACTATATACGCATTTGACCGGAGCGCCCTCTCCTGTATAGACGTTGAGCGGCTACATGCAACGTTTCATCCATGACATCCCCAGCTCTTGAGTTACTACCACATCTCAGAGCCCCTTACTCGTCCCGCAGTCGTGGCCGAGTGGTTAAGGCGACGGATTAGAAATCCATTGGGGTCTCCCCGCACAGGTTCAAATCCTGTCGACTGCGCAAACAAATATTTTTTCCATTAGTTTTTTTCATCTTTTTTTTCATTTTTTTTTGCTACACGAGCACGTGAGCACGTGAGCTTCACGAGCAGGAGCACGGGCACCGGACGCCGGAGCTACGGACACCTACGGACATGGCTAGCCCCTAAGGAGCTTCGCCCCTAAAATATACGTATATATTTATATATATATATATATACACATAACTACTATCGCGATACATCCAAAGACGAATAAAAGTGTGCATGGCTTTTCATCAATGCTGCTCAACCTGAACACGAGCCAGTAAAGGGGTATCGACACGAAGGAGAACTCCGCGGACGGATGTCGTGACGTCAACAACCCGGGGAACTCCGTCCCCGGCTCCACCGCGTGCACCTGCAGAGCTTTCCTGCTGATGGAACGAAGCCTCCGCGCCACCGCCACGGAGGAGAACGGCGCCGCGAGGCGTCAAAAAGGGATGACGTACGTCTCACGTGATGCGCGCTCCGCGGACGAAAGTGGCGGATTTCTCCTTCGTGTGGATACCCCATAAAGCGCGTGCATGCACATCAAGACAAGAGGTACTAGGGTCCTTCTCCAACTCTAAAATGCCTCGAACACAAAGGTGTTCAAGGCGTCGCGCTCTCGGCTTCTAGCATAGGCTGCGGTTCATCCTTGAAACAGATTAGAGCCTGGAGTCTTAAGGTGCACCACGCAGTAGTGATTACACGAACGTACGCCGATGCTAGCTCTCCGTACAGCGTGGTGCCAGTCAGCTGCCATGCTGCACTGGCCGGCAATATACTGCGACATGTTGACCCTCTGGATGACTGCCAAACATTACGCTGTCCAAATGATCGACATAACCCTTCCTCCCAGTTGAGCTCATGCTGCGTATAGACCAACGCGCTGTTTTCATACAAGCCGTCACGAGGTGTGGGAAAAGGCGCAGTTTCCGCACGAGGTGTGGGCACTGCACGTGCGCAGGGAGCGCGTCAAGTGGACCGTCTGTGCGTGCGCAATGCCGATAGCAGCACCACCGCAGGGGCGGGACGTCAGCAACGCGTGTTGGTCTATACGTGCCTCGTTCCAGTCACCGATAAACTGTTGATTACTAAATTCGAGAAACAGCCTACGTCCCCACGACCGTGCAGCGTGCACAACTCTCGGGAAATTCCTGCGTTAGTCAAACATACTGCACGAAGAGATGGCGTTGGTCACCAGCCGATTGAAATAGAAAACGCACAACGCCGTGACACAGCCAACCATTCAGGATCCCAAAACCTCTCGTCCCACGGCCACTGTATCCTCTTCTCTCATCTACCCTCTTTTTGTTGCTTTGTTTCTAGACGCGGGATCTCACCCTGCTGCAGTGCAGTGACCGTCACGCCCCTCCTTGCCACCCGAAAGCCGTCATTCATGGTAGTTCTGATTTTCTTTCTTTTCCTGCTCTTCTTCAAAGCCCTCCCCCTCCTTTCTCGGTGATCGGGCAGGGAGTCAAGAGGTCCAACGAGTCAAAAGGTCCAGTAATGGATCTTTTGACCCGTTGGATCTTTTGACTCGCCAAACACGAGAATCAAGAGATCCAATGTGGCTCAAGAGGTCCAACGAGTCAAGAGATCCAACGAGTCAAAAGATCCACGGCGAGTCAAAAGGTCCAACGAGTCAGAAGGTCCAATAATGGATCTTTTGACGCGTTGGATCTTTTGACTCGTTGGACCTCTTGACTCGAAATCCCCCCCCCCCCAACGATTCCGAGTCAAGAGGTACAACGAGTCAAGAGATCCAACGCGTCAAAAGATCCATTATTGGACCTTCTGACTCGTTGGACCTTTTGCCACGTTGGACCTCTTGACTCGCCGTGGATCTTTTGACTCGTTGGATCTCTTGACTCGTTGGACCTCTTGGCCCACATTGGATCTCTTGACTCGTGTTTGGCGAGTCAAAAGATCCAACGAGTCAAAAGATCCATTATTGGACCATTTGACTCGTTAGACCTCTTGACTCCCTGCCCGATCACCGGGAAAAAGTGGGAAGGGCTTTGAAGAGGAGCAGGAAAAGAAAGAAGAGCAAAACTACGATGAATGACGGCTTTCGGGTGGCAAGGAGGGGTGTGACGGTCACTGCACTGCAGCGGGGTGGGATCCCGCGTCTAATAACAAAGCAACAAAAAAGAAGGAGATGAGAGAAAAGGATACAGTGGCCTCGGGGACGAGAGGTTTTGGGCTGTGTCACGGCGTTGAATGGCTGGCTGTGTCACGGCGTCGTGCGTTTTCAATTTCAATCGGCTGGAGACCAACGCCATTTCTTCGTGCGGTATGCTTGACTAACGCAGGAATTTCCCGAGAGTTGTGCACGCTGCACGATCGCGGGGATGTTGGATGTTTCTCGAATTTAGAAATCAACAAACAATCAATCGGTGACTAAATTACGACACGTATAGACCAACACGTGGTGCTGACGTCCTGCGGTGGGGCTGCTATCGGCATTGCGCACGCGCAGACGGTCCACTTGACGCGCTCCCTGCGCACGTGCAGTGCCCACATCTCGTGCGGACACTGCGCCTTTTACTACACCTCGTGAGGGCTTGTATGGAAACAGCGCGCTGGTCTTATACGCAGCATGAGCTCAACAGGGAGGAAGGGTTGCCTGGATCATTTGGACTGCGTAATATTTGGCAGTCATCCAGAGGGTCAACATGTCGCAGTATATTGCCGGCCAGTGCAGCATGACTGCTGACTGGCACCGCGCTGTACGGAGAACCAGCATCGGCGTGCGTTCGTCTAATCACTACTGCGTGGTGCACCCAAACACCCCAGGCTATAATCTGTTCCACCTAAGGATGGACCGCAGCCTATGCTAGAAGCCGAGAGCGTCAAGCGCCATCGCGACCCGCGCGATGCTTTGAACACCTTTGTGTTCGAGGCATTTTAGAGTTGGAGAAGGACCCTAGTACCCCTTGTCTTGCTGCGGATGCACACGCTTCACTGGCTCGCGTTCAGGTTAAGCAGCATTGATGAAAAGCCATGCACACTTTTATTCGTCTTTCGATATATTACTTCTCCTTTTAATGCACGGCACCTGGTCAATTTTGTCCGTGCAAACTGAATTATTTTATTCGCACGCAATAAAGCCGAGAGAAGAAAAAAAACACATTGTACCTTCCACATTTTCGCGACATATTTGGAACCTTGTATCCCATGTTCTATTACAGCGACCGCTTATCAAATGCGAATTTAAATTTGAATATATCTTATATCTAACCTGAAAGTTTATTAGAAAGGAAAAGTTTACCATAATATCAACCCGCCTTAAAAAAAATGTTTTAAGTTATTATTTTGAATTATTTTTCGTCATATTGCCTTCCGATTGGCCAAGTTCGATATCTTACCTGCACGAAAAGAACCAGTGAATTATCGGGAGTTCCTCTCTTCAAAGTGGCTATCAGGCGCATCCTAAAGGAGCCTTGAAACGATTTTTCTACTTTTTCAAAATACTACTTAGAATCACTCCCTAACGTTAATTACTGAATAAACTTGCCTTAGTTGTTCTTTCTAGGCAATGGCAGTCGCCAATAAAATTCGAGAAATACGAGCATCGTTCATCCCCTCAACTCGGAGCCAGAACAAGCGGCCACGTGGCCTGGTGCCTATCCTATGCCGCCAACGTTAATCATACCCCCGCGCTGGCGTTGACAAAGTAGAGAACGCGGCCTGAGCTCAGACATTGTTAGAGTTGGGCTATTCTCACCACCGCAGTGGTTGGACACGACCCACTACCCGAGTGTCCGCCGAGGCATTGATTGTTACGAGCTGAAGTCGAGTGCTCAGGTAGTTCTCGTGTCCAATCCATGAATGAGCCGCGCTCGACTGTCGTCAGTCGGGTGATTTCGATTCCACAATCACGTCATCCAGCTTTGTAAAGGCAAGACTGAAAGAAATAGTCCCCTTTTATCATCGCGATTTCACAATTTCACCGCGATAAAGAAGTTTCTGAATCAGTGGCGGTCTGTGCCAGTATACTTGTGCCAGGCTGGGTCCAGTACGAACCGGCAAGGTCATGAACGTTCCAATACAATTACGTTTCATGACCCCTTTAAAGGGCCGTGAAATGATTTTAATGTTCAAAGAATCTGGTGCGTGTCACTTCCGTTTGTCTTACCTTAGGACGAGTAAAACAAAACACGCCCTGAGTTCTTAAAATGTTGCGAGTGTGCGGAGAAGTTGCGAAGATTAAAGGGGACTATTTTCCGTCCTGCAGCCTCTTGTGCAGGCCAAGAAAACTACGCGCGTGACGTGAACTGGGTAAAAGTGTATTGAGCTAGCAAGCTCAGTAAGTGTCTGCTCCATTTGAGGCTAATTGTTTTTAAATGTTGTCGTGAAAACGTGAACAGACGCATCAAAAGCCTGATATTCTTGACTTTTATTACGCAAAGGTTTAGTGGCGCCATCTACCCGAAGCGAAGAAAAGTGCTCCCTCCCCAGTTCGAGTACTCAAGAGAAAGTGTTCGAGTACCCAGTCCAGTACTCGAGAACAGAAGCGGCTGTTCTCGAGTAATTGGAGCTCTTGACCCACAATGGATCTCTTGACTCGTGTCTGCCTAGTCAAGAGATCCAACGCGTCAAAAGATCCATTATTGGACCTTCTGACTCTTTGGACCTTTTGACTCGTTGGACCTCTTGACTCGCCGTGGATCTTTTGACTCGTTGGATCTCTCGACTCGTTGGACCTCTTGACCCACATTGGATCTTTTGACTCGTGTCTGGCGAGTCAAAAGATCCAACGAGTCAAAAGATCCATTATTGGACCTTTTGACTCGTTGGATCTTTGACTCGTTGGATCTCTTGACCAGAAGCGCCCCCAACCTGTGCATATCGCAGCAGTTTCAGTTTGAACTGCGGTGGCTAAACAGCCGTAAACTCGGCAACCAAGGGGGGGGATTCCGAGTCGAAAGAGGTTCATCGAGTCAAAAGATCCAACGCGTCAAAAGATCCATTATTGGACCTTCTGACTCGTTGGACCTTTTGACTCGTTGGACCTCTTGACTCGCCGTGGATCTTTCGACTCGTTGGACCTCTTGACTCGTTGGACCTCCTGACCCACATTGGATCTTTTGACTCGTGTCGGGCGAGTCAAAAGATCCAACGAGTCAAAAGATCCATTATTGGACCTTTTGACTCTTTGGACCTCTTGACTCCCTGTCTGATAACGGGGAAAGGGGGGGGGGGGGTGAAGGGCTTCGAAGAAAGTTGGAACAAAAACAGCAGGAAAAGAAAGAAAAGCAAAACAACGGTGAATGACGGCTTCCGGGTGGCGAGGAGGCGGTGCCGGTCACTGCACTGCAACGGGGTGGAATCCCGCGTATAATAAAATAACAAAGCAACAACAACAAAAAAGGATGATGGGAGAAGATGATGCAGTGGCCTCGGGAACGACAGGTTTTGGGATGGTGGGTGTGTCACGGCGTTGTGCATTTCCTATTTCAATCGGCTGGTGACCAACGCCATCTCTTCGTGCTGTATGCTTGACTACCGCAGGAATTTCCCAAGAGTTTTGCGCGCTGTACTAGCTTGAAAGGCACTACACAAATGCACACGCGCACACTAAAAGCGCAAAGCCGCGAGGCACTCTGCGATTGATTGGACTAGCCGGTAATAACATGCACAAAAAAGTCGACGAACGCCATTAATACGTTTTGTTTTCACCATTGCTTGATTTGTCCTGTCAGCTCGTAGCGTCGGCTGCACTGTAGCTTTAGTAGAACGTAGTTTAAACGCGGGAAGAAAAAAAGTCATTATATTTTTGTATAATTTCGAATTAGCGCAATGGCGGTGCAAGAAAACATATCCACTTGATGAATCAGACATTATCATGAACATACTACATATTTGTAGTGGCGTGCGTGCAGTCGTGTATGGCTACTGCGTGATGCACGTTAAAGACCACAGGATTGTAGTGGTACTGCACTGTCAAAATTTCTCGTCTACAGCGTAAACCAGTGTCGCCGCTCCTCAAAGGCAAACCGACCTGACACTGAATAAACACAAACCTGAAATATATATATATATTTTTTTGTGATTGCGTGTTATGCAACAGCGTCTTTGTGTGGCACCATATCTAATTCTGACGTAACCGGGACAGAGGAAATACAACTTTTTTTTCTATTAGCGTTCTATCGACATTTGTTCTGTTATTTTTTTTAGCCTTCTATTGGAATTATTTAGTTTCTTTTCGTCGGGCAACGCCTAACGTGTTACACGATGTTTTAATATTTTAAAAATATATTCTGCTACTGAAGGGCAGAATGACCGCATGCGCATAAGCCATCACAGCATACTTCAGTTGAGTGAGCGTGTTTCACTTGAGTCGACGCTCGATTCGTTGCTGAGCTTTTCTCAGCATCGGACAGTTTGGCGGTGAGCTTTTCTCCGATAAGCTTTTCTCCGGTGAGCTTATCTCCGGTGAGCTTTTCTCCGGCGACGTTTGCTCCGCCGCCCCGCAGGTCGCACAGCGGCACATCTTTGATAAACCGTTATTATCTACCTGAGAGTCTACTGATCTTGAAGATGGTGCCAATTCATAACTAATCTACTGAAGAGACCTATTTCTAAATTACTCAAGCATCAAGGAGAATGCAGGGGATGGTGTTCCAGGCACCGCACGTGCCGGCGTCTGCAGCAGTAACTGTTCTAAAACAAAAGCCTAAAACAAATGGTATCCTGCACGCGCGTTCGTCAACGCTTTATTTTGGTTATTTACTCCGAATCTTTTATACGGGGAAGGCGTGCGCGTGCGGCGCGTGCGGCGGTGCAAGTGTAAAGCTTTTGGTCACGCACACGAAAAATTCACAGAACCCTATAGACAAGCTTGGCATGCATGTAGCAGCCACAACTGGTGCCCCATGCGTGCAAGCGCGTGCAACGCGCAGGTGAACGTAGCTTTGGCAAGCTCGTAATCGCACGGGCGTGCCTGCTCGAGCAGAGACATGGCGGCGGCCAGTCGCCCAGCTTGCAATCGTGTGTACTATCTCTCCGGACATAAGCTCACCGATTTTTAGATCCTGGATAACTTTGTTGACATACATCGCCACTCAGATGGTTTTTTTGTCTGCCTTGTTCGTTTAGATGTTGGCTATTTGTCTATTGTCTGCTTGCTGGCCCGCTAATTATTTGTGACTCCAGGAAAATCGAAGTCGCCTAAAGACAAAGGTGACGCGCTCTGAAAGCAGGTCCTCTCGCCGCGGTTGTATGCTTGTTCTGCTTCGTCTTCGCGGACAATATTGCTTTAAGGGAAAAAAAAGTCACGCTTCAGCGACACCGCAACAAAATGAGGAGAGTCCCCTCCGGCCCTCCCCTAGCCGCGGAGAAATCGCAAAGAAGAAAGCGGACTATTCCCCTTTCCTCCCGCAGCCGCTTGTGCCGGCCAAGAAAATACGCGCGTGACGTGGACTGGGTGAAAGAGTTAGCAAGCTCAAAAAGTACCTGCTCGAGTTGAGGCTACATTTTTTTTTTAAATGTGGTCGTGAAAACGTGAACAGACGCGTCAAAAGATTCATATTCTTGACTTTTGTCACGAAAAGTTTTAGTGGCGCATCTACCCGAAGCAAAGAAAAGCGCTCCGTCCCCACTTTTTAAAGCCAGCGACACAAAACCGCTCCCCCGGTAACCCCTTCAGGCCCGTTTTCCGGCCGCAAACCAAAAAACGGTGCGGAGTTGAGCGGCGCGTTAAGCTTAAATCTGTCTCACATTTTTTCTTTTGTAAACAAAAACTAAGGCACTTAGTAAAAAATTATTTTCTGATCTCTAATGTTCAACGTCTCCCCTTGCACTAGGGGAGGAGTGGTGAGGAGCTTTTGCGACCCCCTTGCAATATGACGCGGCAGTTCTCGAGTAATTGGCCGCCTTGACCCGCATTGGATCTTTTGACTCGCGTCTGCCGAGTCAAGAGATCCAACGCGTCAAAAGATCCATTATTGGACCTTCCGACTCGTTGGACCTTTTGACTCGTTGGACCTCTTGACTCGCCGTGGATCTTTTGACTCGATGGATCTCTTGACTCGTTGGACCTCTTGACCCACATTGGATCTTTTGACTCGTGTCTGGCGAGTCAAAGGTCCAACGAGTCAAAAGATCCATTATTGGACCTTTTGACTCGTTGGATCTCTTGACTCAGAAGCGCCCTCAACCTGTGCATATCGCAGCAGTTTCAGTTTGAACTGCGGTGGCTAAACAGCCGTAAACTCGGCAACCGGGGGGGGGGGGGCTCGGTTACCGAGCTTACGAGTGTTTAGTCACCGCAGTTCGAACTAAAACCGCTGCGATATGTCCACGTTATCGCTCGATTACTTTTTTACTTTTATTCGAGTAGCGTGTACAAGACTGATAGTGACTGACGACTTTTGAAACACAGCGCATGGCGCATGGTATTCGGGCTGCTTGCCTTCGTGTTTTGTTCTTCGAGGTTCCTACAACCATATGCCGGAATGTTCTTGGTTGTGAAGTTATAAAACGATGCTAAATGCGTTTTACCGTATCTTCGGAGCTGCGAGATAGCATCGGTATCGATAATACTTTGCTGACAGTGTAACATGATGCGCAGTGCGAGAATACATGCAAACATATTTTTATCGTAGCCACTTATCTAAGGTTTCTTTAATTCTTCTTTTTTTACCTTTGGTCATATTTGGTCAACATTTGTTTAGAGACGAGCAAATCTGAGGAATTTGAGATATCGCGGTACAACCGAGCGATCCTGAGTTCAGCACCCTTTTTCTGTCTGGACGAAATTCGTTCTTTAGGGTGTGGACGCGTACCACTTGCAGGGGTCTTATTGAATGTAACACTCGGTATTCCCTGTAACTCTTCAACACTCCGAAACAACAGGCTCTCTATTGTACTTAACTAACTAAATTTAACATATGCAGCATGTAACACCTTCGCCATACTCTGGCAGACCACACGCAAACTGTTTTAACAAATACCCGGTTTTTAAACCGAAATGTTTATGGGTTGTCTTTATTGCAAAAAGCGTTAGACATGAGTGTGACAAAGAAGCGTCACACACAGGCCAAGGCAACACAAAGCACACACAGCCCATATCAGACAATTCCTGAGCATCCAGAAAGAAGGCATTCTTAGTTATAAATATCGATACGTACACATATTGTCGTAATTATTTCAAACAAGCGGGACTTACAAACAAGCGAGACTAAGTGGGAATTCAACCGCAGACCATGTGGACGCCGCGAAGAGGAGGTGTACCCTGTAGAACTTAATGGAGCCTGCCTGCGCAGGTGACCATCGCCGCGCGCAGCTCGCCTCCCGAATGACGAATTCCAGCTCCCACAGTAATCTCACAACGCCACTGGGTGAGTCATTAGGCACTAACAGGTAGCGCAGTGACGTATGAAGCCCGGACATAACACAATAAGCAATAGATAGTCTTGTTTGTTTGTTCGTTTCTACCTTTATTTAAGAAATAACTGAACAGAGATGTCTTAGGGAACATGGCAAAAGGAATATATGCCTGACATCCATGCCACTCTTTTGTCAGCAACAGTGAAGGTCTCTATCGACTTCCTGGATACTGTAAACAAGTACTGAGCATTCCAATCCGCATATCTTATTAAGAAGCGCTCGGAATGTTATCCGGCCCAACCGCCTTTTTAATTTCAATATTGAAGAGGCAATTTATAATACCTTCTTCCGAAATAGTTATATCCGTCAGAGCATCTTCACCGATTTCACTGCGGTCCCGAACTGCCTCCATTATCGGACAGCGTCCGTCGTCTAAACTAAAAATTGACGTACAATATTTGATGGAAATATCAAAAAGTTAATAAAGATCGTCCAAAATCGAATTGTGAATATTGTATTTATTTACTTTTGATTTCGACGGTGACATGGAACGCCAAAATTTCTCAGAAGAGAACTTGATAAAGGAGGATATTCTCACAACAAAGAATCGATATTTTGCTTCTTCGATTTTGTTCTTAAGATTATAATTCAATTGAACTATAAAATTCTGATCTTTTGATTGCTTACAAGATCTATGGAGTCTTCGGCACATTTCAATGATTTCTTTGTTAATCCACGAATTGTTTTTATTCGTAATCTTCACTTTTTTGGTACAAACTGATAATGAAGCTGAAAAGGACTAACTAAATAACTGGTTTGAGTTGAGCTAGTTGGTACATGTGTATGAGAAACAGCTTGAACACTAAACATCTACACAAAGACAGGATAGGAGAGAGACAGATCTACCAACTATTTAATACTTCTTCTTCCTCCACCTTCTGTTCTTTTAGTCCCATTGAGCATTCCTCGATTGCGAAATACGATGCACTTTTTGGAATATTTTAAAAAGAACGAAGCATAATAAGGAGTACATAAACATAAATCGTAGACAAAAGACAAGAAAAAGAATAAAAAATAAACAACATAAACGAAAATGGAAAAAAAAATTTAACAATATCTGCAAAGGCTTAAGCGAACCCCATACATTTCCACGCAGAGTCACTGACATCAGTATCCCCCGAAAAGTTTTGAGAACTTCTTCCTTAACTGTCCTCACGAGTCACTAGCCCAAAGCCTCAACACACCATAGATGTTGTTTTTCTTTGGTGTGCAGCGTGATGGACGGACTGCTGACACATTCCTCTCCACTCTCGTCGATGGCGCGAGAAATGCTTAAGGTACTAGCCATTGAAGAAAGTGGGGAGGACCATGGTGACCTCCTGTTCTCTCAATCTATATTAGGCAAATTGAAATCACCGTCAAAAATATTCCTAGAATTTGCCTGAATATTATCCGAAATAGATAGTCGTTTATTTTACCCAGAGTATTGCCACTGATTAGTGACCTGTTGAACGAACCGATATTAAGGGATCTAGAAACTATGCTGCCGCAAATCCACAAAATATTTGTATCATCGATATCGGGCATTCGGTTATAGTGGAAATTTTCTTTCAGAACTATAGCCACGCCACCGCCATGTGTGCTTCTGTCCTTTTGTAATATTTTATAATCTAGAGGGACGATTTTAGTGTCAAATACTTCCGAGTGTAGTCACGTTTCCAAAAGCACTATTACATGTGGTTTACGAGTCAGCATAACATGTTCAATGTCAACAACTTTATTCATTACGCTCCTTGCATTCAAGTTCATGAATCCGATAAAATGTGTGGTCTCGTTCTTTGGTTGTCATTTTTGTTGCGTTTGACTTAGTTGAGTCAGCGCTATTCTTGACTGTCTTTCATTGTCTCAGATGAAGAGTGTATTATTTATTTTTAGCTTGTGATAGGTTATATTAATCTCGTCACCATTTATACAATTCTCAATAGCACTGCCCCACAGCTGCTTGCGAACGGTTCGAATGCTTTCCAATGAATCTTCAGAAACTAATACCGTTGTTCTTTTTAGCCTATAGCAAATTTTAAGAACAGGAAGCTTTTCAGATAAATTTCGGTACTTGACAATTACTAGTTTTGTTTTGCCAATCTATATGCGCCCAAGATTATGCAGACTTTTTGCAGTCGTACTTGGAATTCCGAGTGTTTCGCTGAAAATCTTATTTACGATTGTTTTTTGAAGCGCCTCCTTTGTTTCGCTGACCTCTTCAGAAACACCAAATATAATAAGATTATTTCTGAAGCAACGACTTTTGAGCTTGTCAATCTTATTCAAAAAGTCAACTATTGTACTTTCCACATATGTCGGTGTGTTTTCAGGAGCAGAAAACTTTTTTGTTGTCGCTTTCAGGACGGACAGTTGAGTCTTAAATGTTCCCAGCTTCTCGCGAATTCGGGCAAATTGCTCTTTTGCTCTCCTTTGATTTTGCTTTATAGCCTGGTTTTCTGGGGCCTCAGCCAACTTGGTTTCTATTTTGGGCCCTGGGTTATTTTCAAAGTCACCGCGTAATTACAAAATTCGTAAAAGTAGTATAATTCTAACAACAAGGCACGAAAAAACAGCTTTGGGAGTAAGGAGTCTTAAGAAAGAGTTAAAAGTTGGTAATCTTTCGTTGGTTCGGACACTCAAGTCCAGAAAGTTTCCGATTCTGCCAGAGCTCGTGTTTCAAGTGAAGTCGAGAGCAGCGGTTGGGGGCTCTTCCAGCCCTGCAAGGTTAATCTCTAACAGATAAAAAGGAGTGTGTTGGAAATACTTAATGCGTGCCCGACGGAAAAAAAGTAGCAGACACGTTTGGAGAGATTACGACGGATTCATTTTCTGTCAAGTTCTATCTAAAATTCTACAGCTTATGTTGCCACTCAGGGATTTTGTGAACGAAAAATGGTACTTGGCAGAAAGTTATATCGACATTCCTACAAAGCTGCCTCTCATTCGTAGAAGACCGGACACATTTTTCTTAGAAATTCGGAGGAACTGGTAAGCTAATAACTCATTTTTCAAAAACCGGAGACGACTGACAAAAAAGGGGACAACACGCAAAACGTCTGAAAAACGCAGCTATTAAACTTTATTTGCACAGTCGTTTATATAGCATCTCTCCTACACGTCTCCCAGAACTGCACACGTCACTGGGACTTTTAGCCAGGGTACATCTCGTCTTGACCTCATTTCAAACCATTGCTCTCAGTTCGTACACAGCATGGCAAACAAAGCCCCATTGTCAGGACCTCCAATGTCGTACCCAACGCACCCCACCTTCCCGCAAACACCAAGGCCTTTCTGGCATCTGGTACAAAGGCCCCACACTACCGGTTGTAGTGTGGGGCCTTTGTTGCAGTGTGGGGCCCACACTACCGGTTCAACCGCCGATGTCGGTTAGCCCGTTTTCCAGGCTGCAATTTTTACCGAACAATAGTACCAGGACGCTCGCTGTTCCGCCTAAACTCGCGGTCATAGAGCCGCCGCGGCTCTGCGACAATGTTCCAACCATTTGAAGTCCGATTGCACCCTCGTTATAATACCTGGGCGCACCGTACCCTCGGTGCAATTACTGCATACCATTTGACCAGAAAGGCAGAGCGGAAAAGGGAGAAGCGAAGCCATCATTGACAGACGTTTCACACGTTCTCGTTGCATATTCAAGAGAAAAAAACCGAAACATATAAAATCTTCTAGCAATTATTACAATCACGTACTTGTTGCTTAACACATGCCTCACTGCGAAAGCAATCGCTGCGGTGGTCGAAACATACGAAAGTAGTCGTCGAGATGAGCATCAATATGCCGAATACCGGACAAAAGCTTACCACTTTTTTCTGGGGTCCAAACAAAAGCTCACAGCTTTAGGACAGCACTTCAACAAAGGCTTAAAGAAAGGACCGTTATATTTTATAACCAATTTTAATATGAGGATCGATTTTTTGTTTCTGGGATACGAAAATTCTGATCCGAAATGTCTTGAGCTTTCAGCTCCGTTTGGACCTTATAGAACATAGCCGGGACGCGTAATTAGAAACTTACCTCAAAAGGGTCGCCATAAGAACGGAAACAACGGCACCTGCGCCGTTTTGTCTTAGCACATGTCGGCACATAAAGAAAAAACAGAGTGGCCGCTATTATACTGGGTGACCGAAGGAGAAGCCAGGCTCTTTAAATCAAACGCAAAATTCGGTTTCTTAATCTACCGCGCTACGACTTTGTGCAGCGTTGCCCACATATGGTGCATTTTTTGCTGTAAAATTTGGAAAGAGCGAACTTGTTTGAGGAAAAAGTAAAGAAAGAAAAAGGCTTAGCTGCTATGGAAACGCAGCGAAGCCAGCAGTCTTCAAGCAATACGGCGCCGTTTCGCACGGGAGGCAAGAGATGGCGCAAGCGTTCGCGACGCCAACTCCCGCTAACGAACGAGCATACGGCGCCGAGAGCCGGCGTCATTAGCAGACGATCGTTTCGACTCAAAAGCGGCGCGAGCTTTTCTAATATCAGTTGCCAATGCTATATTTTAGCATCCTTACCAATAAAACATATTGAGTGGACACATAATCGAATAAAAAATGGTCTTTCGGGTTATTTTGACTTTTTTTCGTGGTACTTACGTCGTCAACTTTGCAGTTCCTTGTTGTTACCGCGCCTGTTTTTGGTTTTGCGACTGTCGCCGCTGCGGAACGCAGGCCGCTTTTGAGTCGAAAAGATCGTCTGCTAAAGACGCCGGCTCTCGGTGCCGTATGCTCGTTCGTTTGCAGCAGTTGGCGTCGCGACCGCTTGCGCCATCTCTTGTCTCCCGTGCGAAACGGCGCCGTATTGTTTGAAGACCGGTGGCTTCCCTGCGTTTCCATAGAAGCTAAGACTTTTTCTTCCTTAACATTTTCTTCAGGTAAGTTCGCTCTTTGCAAATTCTACAAAAAATGCATCATCTGTGGGCAACGCTGCACAAAGACGTAGCGCGATAGGTTAAGAAGCCGAATTTTGCGGTCGATTTAAAGAGCCTGGCCGCTCCTTGGGTCGCCCAGTATGTTCAACTGCCAAAATCTACGAGCCTAATGTTAATTTTATTCGGGAGACATGACAAAGGCAACGACAGCGGGGTAAGCTCAACGGCGCACGAGAAAAGCCGTGCGCAAAAAGCCCGGTACTGAAACGTCCACGCACCAAATAGACCACGTACCGAAACCACCTCCGTAACTATGAGCAATCAACTATTCGAAAAAGAAAATTACTTATAAATTATATCCATGATTTATTCCATATCCGTTAGATCATTCGTCTCGTTGGATATTCAGACTTGTTGGACATTTTGTCTCGTTGCACATTCAGGCTCGTTAGACACTCGGTCTTGGTTGGATCTTTCGTCTCGTTGGACATTCAGGCACGGTGGACATTCTGTCTAGATTGAGCCTTTCGCCTTGTTGGACATGAAGGCCATAAGCGATGGATTCGGAGGGGTGGGGATGAAAGAAAGGGAGAAACTAGACAGGGTAGAGAGCATAAGTTTACACAACCCACCGAGACTAGGAAAACACGAAGGTCAACAGAACACAGAGCGTCTCAGTTAAAATGATGTTAAACCTTCGCCAGCTCGTTTGCCCCCTAACTTTTTGTCAGTGAGCATTTCGTTTTTCTATAATGTTTTCACACAACCTATTGGCGGTTTCCGGGAGGTTCAGGGTGATGGTGGTTTTCACTTCCGATTTTAAGTTGAACAGGCTTGCGCCGTTTGTGGGTGGAGCGAAGGGTTGTCAAATTCGGCACAGGGAAGCCGCCGTAGATTGCCAGGTCGGAGTAATGCATGATATTCTGATGGGCATTGGGTTTTCGTACATAGGACAGACGAAGTGGTGCCTAAATGACGGATTTCTCGAGCACATAAAGGCGGTCAAGAACAATTCTCCGAATTACAAGATCACTAGAGATGTGCAGGAATGCAATAATTGTTCGAATGATTGGAGGAAAACTGGGGTATTGAGCAAAGAAAAACATTACACAAAAAGGGACTCGAAGGAGACAACCAGAATTGCGGCCGCAGGAAATTGTATCAGTTAACTGTGAATAGCACGAGATGGAACGACCCGAAAGCTTTTGCAGAGGTAATTGTTTTGTTCTTCATGATGGGCTTGTTCTTTGCCTCATCAGACGGTTGTGTGGTGCCTGTGATCGGATGCACGAGGGTGGACTTGGTTAGCTCTTCGGTGAGGATGCTTTGTTTTGAATTATTGCCTGTAGAATTGTCGTGTACGAGATGAGGTCTCTACTGTGGTTGAAGATCACAAAGACGTGTGCGAATTTCGGGAGATGTGTGTGTTGTGCTGTGTAAAAGATGATGTCGTTGCTTTAGAGCCCAGATCTTAGGCGCATTTACCGGTGTCGCCGTCGGCCTAACCGCCCCGCTAAATTTAGCGGGAAATTGAATTGGTGTTGCTGCCACGTGATGTCACTTTTCCCGCTAAGTCTATCGGAGAAACTGATATTTTTCATGCGTGATATGACACAAAGTCATGTGACGTCATTTTCCCCGCTAAAGTTTGCGGGGAAACTGAATTACGGCAGAGGTGACGTGACGTCAATTTCCCCGCTAAATTTAGCAAGGAAATCTAACACGCTAAATGTAGCGGGAGGAGGAGAGAGGAGAAAAAGAGGACGAGGAGGAGGGGCATACCCTCTTCTCCGTACCCTCACCTCCTCGTCCTCAGGAGCTGCGCTCTAGTTACGCATTACAGAGATTTGTAAACGTCTATATTTTTTTAATTGGGGCCATGACAGAGTTTTACCGTTGTGGGAGGTCACAAAGAGGTGTCTGTGAGAGATGATTTATAAACGGTTGTGTCAATAAAGTTTGGTAGCTGCGTTGAAAACGTTTGTGTTTTCCCCTTTTTCGGCCGTCGTCTTTGGTCTTTTCAAAAATTTGCACCACCGAAATACTACATTCGTCAAGACAGCAGAGACGGTTGTCTTGGCTGAATCCGCTCTCTCGACGGGTTCCCACGACGACAGATGGCGGCAGCAAGCTCTCCCAATTAAAAAAAAATAAAAAGAAAGAAAACTCCGAGAACGTGAGCGCCGAGCTGTTCCAAATACGCGAAAGCTGTGGGCGCCAAGTCCATTGACTTTTCGCGGAGTAAGCTTTATTTCCTAGTAAAATATTCATGATTAAAAAACAAATGCCTCCGACCTGTATAACGATACCAACAATTTATAAGTAGACGTTTCGTCTCCTATGCGGGAGACATCGTTCTCGACGTTGGTATTGTTATACAAGTCGGAGGTATTTCTTTTTAATCATGAATTCCGGCTTTTGGAACATTTTTGAATAGTAAAATATTCTCCGTATGCATTTTTTAATTATCTATATAAGTGCGGTGAACTCGGTGAGCGCGTGCGCGTGCCATAGGTGCAACGCATCCGAAACCGCACAAAGTACCCCGTAACCAAGGTTACGAGAACAACTCAGTCGGGAAGCTGCCGCAGGAGTCGGCTTTAAAATAATGACACCAATCCCCACTCGAGGACCGAACTAGAGGCGATCGCAACGCCGACATTTCTCCCGCAGCGGCCACTCCGGGAACTGCACGGCTGCACGCACCGGTTCAGTCCAGTCGCGCAACGGCCGGTGGCGCCATCTCGCAGTGCCATCTCGCAGTAGCTACATAAAGCAACTTTTATGTTTTAACTCGCCGCTAAAAAGCGTTGCTGGAATCAACGTTGCATAGATACTTCTCCAGTTCCGTATCTCCTCGGCGCGCCTGTGGGGAGGGGCGGCCCGGCGCGGTCCCCGCCACCGCAGCGCTGCGGTCAGGGTTGCGCCATCAGGACGATCGCCGCTCCCTTGCGCGCATGTTCACTTCCACGCCTACTGCAGCCCGGGATCTCGGCTGATTTCGCGGAAGTAACGCGCTATTATTTTAATTTCGGTCGTTTTTGAACGAGAGGCCGCTTGCAAATGATGTAACACCGAAAATAATACGTGCGTGTAAGCAGTTCAGCCTTGGCCCGCAGCAGTTGTCACTATGCATGGTTGCCTCACGTCGTCAATAAAAACTAGCGGGAACGAAAGTCGTTCGCGCGGTCGGTATGAATTTCCATATATTCACAGAACGGACGTAGTGATTTGGCTGTCGCGAAAAAAAAAAAAAAAAAAAAAAAAAGCTGCGCGTCGCAATCGCGCCGTCCTGGGCATTTTTTTTTCTTTTGTCTTACAAAATATATCGATCTTACCTATGCTATTTTAGAAGATTTGCTCAACTTGCAATTTAGTAAAGTATCTACAGAAACTGCTCATTCACAACACTACACAAGCCGTAACACAATCAATTTTATTTTGCTAACTCGCAAAAAATAAAAAAGGGCTTCAAATCACGCAAACAAGCCTGTTACAGTTAAAGCTCCTATACAAGCTTGGCCTTTTTCCTTTCTCTTTGGGCCCTTATGGCACTATCGTTTTCTTGGCACTTTTTTGCGTGCGAAAAAAGTGCATACGTCACATCTGTGGAGCGTCACGTATCACAAACCGTCGAAAGCAATCACACACACTCGAGGGCAGAAAACCAACAGATCACGTAACAAACAGCGCGAACAGCGAGCGAAAATGCAAGCCCAACCACGTAACCGGAGGCGGCCTGGCCGGCACACACGCGCAACACTCGATCGCCAGCGCCCTCGCAGTCCCTAGGGATCGGTCGCGCCCGCCTGGAGAGGGGCAGTTCGGGAACTGGAGAAGTATCTATAAACGTTGGCTGGAATCGTATCTACTTTAGTCCCGGTAAACGCTGAGCGGCCTGGCTGGGTTTCGAGTGTGAGTTTCTCAAGTGAGGGTTTTAGTAATGTTGGCTGCAACCAAGCATAACAGATCACAATGCTCACATAATGAACTCATGACAGGTTCCGAGCTCCCCTGGTTTATTAAGATAAACACGACAAGCATAAATTACTTGTTTTAATATAATTTATATTTGGTCGCATGTAAAAGGTATACGTACACAGTCTGCGCGATGATATCCAACTTTCTCAGAAAAAAAATTTAGGATGCGCATATAATTTATGGCTGCCACGTCTTCAGGACAGATTATAAGATCCGCGTCGGATATAATTTATTTATAATGTTTTTCGGAAACTCTGTTGTACCGCGTTCAAATCCCTGTGTCTTAGCTGCGGTGACGGAACGCAGGATTAATGTAACTTATTCATAACCTATGATGTGACGGTAAATGAATCAGGTTAAATCTATAATAATTTATGTGCCAAAACATAGCCGGCAATGCAAAGGCAGCATCCAATGTAAAAAAAACAGAAGGAAATAACGAAAGCAAAATATATTGAGTTGTAGCCCAGGTATACATTTTGTGACAAAGTGGGTTGAAATAAAAGGTACAAAACTAGCCTTCTTCTCGGATTCCTTTCTTTCACGACGGAGACATCTAATCGTGGATCTCGTTGCTGACTGAGGATTGATGATAGCAGCGAGCGAAAGGTGGAGAAGTTAATTATTACTTAGCCTGCACGCAGCTCAGCTCCCAAGTGGCTCTTTATTTGCGAACTCATTAAATAAAGTTTCGACCTTCTCTGGGCATACATACTTTATGCGGATGTTCTTTACCAGCAGCCTCCTTCGAGGAAAAAAGGAAAGAAAGTATTAAGATCAAAAACACACTTCTAGTGAGCAAAAAAAAAAAAAAAGCTTCGTCCCACTCGCTGGCGTAAAGAGAAGGAAACAAAGAAAAAGATTCACCGAAGAAAAAGAGAAAAAGGCTTTTGTGATTAGACGAAAAAGCAAGAGGGCTTCAGCCTGCTTTGCTCATCAACCTGAGTACGGGAGCACCATTAATATTTAAAGGCGTTAGCCTATCGCTTCTATCGCTAATCGCTCTGGATAAACACTTTTTGAAAAGATACACGCGCCATCCCTAGCTGCTGTGTCAGCCATTCAAGCCCGCCATTGTTTGGTGCACGCACTCTGGGCACCTATGAGGAGAACACGTCGTCTGCCTCTTGCACAGGGGTACCAGTGACGTGAGAACGACGCCGAGTTGTCATTGGCTTTGATTGGATGGACTGTGGGGAGACCTCGATGCTAGACGGCTTGAGGTCAATCAGGCCATAAGAGCTTTGCATTTGAGACCACGCGACCCCTGATCAAAGAAGCAGACAAACATTGGACACGAGGGTTGTGTTCAGCGTTCGGCGTTGACTCGGCTCAGCTGGTACCAAGAGTGAGTGCTCAAAAGAGCGGTCGGTAACGACTAGGATCCAAACTCACGCTTCGTTCTTAATCAATGGCGACATAAGACGTTGCTTCATGAGGTTCTAAAAAGGGTCAACTGCCCGGGTTGGAGCAATCACGAAAAACTTTTTGCACAGATTCGCAAACTGTTCAAACGCGTGATTTGTTTTCTTCTTTTTTGTAATAAAAATAAGGCATGCACGTATGCTTCCGTCTTAAGCCTCTTGAAACGTATATCCAGCTCATTATAAACAGGTTTCACACTCACGATAACCAGATTCCCGCGAGATACTTCTTGGCGGTAAAAAAAGAAAGTAACTGATTAAGGCCACGGTCCCACTGAATGTGGCAGTTTAGGTACTTTTTGGCAGGTCATTACTCATCTCCTTTTAAATACTGTTTTGTGGGATTGATGTCATTCGAAAGGCAATGCAATCCTCTTTCATTTGATATTATGTATGTATTGGTTTATACTGTTCATGCGCATTTGTAGCGTTGCGAATATGATGGCGCGGACCCTCACTTGCTCCGCTGGTTCATGTTTTATGAACGATTCATTAAAGATAACACGGTTCCAATAGAGCAGTTTTGTTAAGATGATGTCGGAGCAGAATGTAACGATATACTTTTTTGGTATTTGCACTACTTTGTTTTTTTTCAGCTCTCCAAATATTGCCCTAAAATTGACATTTTTCAGCACAAATATGTTTTTAATGACAAACGCTAGGGCAATGAAATTAGCTACAGATGTAGTGCTTATAATTGGTAATATGCAGAAAAAAATTTAATGTTGTGTAAAATTTTTTTGTTTAGATATTCTATATCAAACGTAGCACTTTTTTGTGCTTCGAGTCATGGTAATTCAAATGCCGCTGAGTAAATAATTAAACTATGGTAAAATCTTTTATAACATTTAGAACTACAATAGTTGCCCAAGAGGTGGACGGTGGCTTTTTTTATTTTCAAAGTCATAACGCTCCGGGAGCCCTTCAAACTTACCTGTTTTTGACGCACATCTTTTTTGGACATCAAACAGATTTATTGGCATCTAATAACATTTATTGTATGGAATAGATATACATTGCGATGTATTAGATTTTCCCAATGATCTTGCTTTGGTTTCTTGATAGTTGTAGAGCTTAGCTAATTTTAAAAACAATTAAAAACTGTTTGGGTGTTTTGTTGCGCTACCTGGCGGATGGCAGACAAAACTGCTGATTTCTAAGTTCAAAAAATTTTCGAGGGCGGCGTTGGCGTCTGTATCATCATCAATCTCCGTGTCGTTTTACCTTCACATTTAGAAAATATATTTGAAGATTTACTATCGATAAATGAACGGTTTAAGTACTGGGTCAGGTTAATAAATCTAAGACAAATAATTACACAAGCGTAGCGTGATATAAAGTGTTCATTATTCGATATAATTGAAATCAATAAACGATAAAGACGAAGAGGAAAGAATACACCTGAGTTCACTTCATGCCTAGAGTCACTAAATGAGCTGCGCTTAAAGTATCGGCACTCCGTTCCCCAAAATTGTTTTGGGCGCCGCCATTTTGGGTCTTGTGCAGAGCAAACGCAACTGCCGATCGTCATGATCCAAAAGTGCGACTTCCTCTGCATTAGATGCGGTGCTAGGAAGCTGATGCAATATTGCTATGCTCTGTCGCGGGTTGTTTAAACATTCGTGGAGGACGGAAAAGCGTTTCCTGTGATTTTAGATAAAGCTTCAGATAACTGGCAACCATGATTTTAAGCCACAATATGGCCAAGTGTCGTTACTCTGAAGCGTAGCTAATTTACTGGCACTAGCGGGAACAATGAGGAAGAGGCAGGTGTCAAAAGGTAGTGGCTTGTGGAATCCACGGGGCTCACGTCATGGCCCCTCCAGGTATTACAAGCTTCTTGAACAAGGGCATGAATAGTGTCATTAAATAAGCTACGCTTCAGAGTAGCGACACTTGGCCATATTGTGGCTTAAAATCATGGTTGCCAGTTATTTGAAGCTGTATCTGAAATCACAAGAAACGCTTTTCCGTCCTCCACTTTAAACAGTTTGCGACAAAGCAAAGCAATATTACATGAGCTTCCTAACACCGAATCTAATGCTGAGGAAGTCGCAATTTTGAATCATGACGATCGGCAGTTGCGCCTGCTCTGCACAAGCACCAAAATGGCGGCGCCCACAACACTGTCGGGGAAGAGAGTGCCGATACTCTAAGCGCAGCTCATTTATTGGCCCTACTTCCCGCGAACCTCCTTTCCCCTGACTGAAACTGAAACTAAATATGAATAATACACCATTATTATAGCTTATTTAGTTTTAACCACCTACACATAATGAGAGGAGGAAGCGGCCGGGTAGGAGAAACGCGGGTTTTATGTGCGACTGTTCTAATCAACGTTAGTTCTAACCGTCTCAAAAGAGAGAACGCGCGAGCTTGCGCTGGTTAAAAAAAAGACGGTCCAAAGAAAAGAGGCGGCACGCTGTGTTCTTTGTGATTGTGCGTCTAATTGCAAATTGTTGTGTGTATGTTTATACAGCCGGAAGTTAGTCTGCCTTAGTGGGCGTCTGGTGTCTCAGGTGTAGATGAGCAATTTAGCCAGTGCGGTACAACCGCAAACCTGGGGTCTTTAACGTGCACCACGCAGTAGTGATACACGACCGCACGCCGGTATGATGCTCTTCCAGATCGAAACGGGCAGGGGCGGGGTGGGTTCTGCAGCGCGAGCTTTCGCTCCACGTGCTCCGAGCTGGTGTGCGCTAGACATGCACTCGGCCACCGATCGCCCCCCCCCCCCCCCCCTTATATAAGTATTTGAAGATCGACGATGGACGTCGATCGTCTCGAGGTAATGTAACGTAATAACATTATATAAATAATAAACATATTGAAGGATTGAACGACTCAATTTTTCAATTCTTGGATTGTAATATGGCGGTAGCCTATTGTACTTACTGTTGATGAAGAGCAATTTGAGGTGACGAGGTAATGATTAAATGATGAGGCTCTATAAGGACGACGATATTAGTGGGTGTCGAACCACAACGTACAGTGCCAGACTTGTTTCAAGTATCGTGTACCCAAAGACCTTTCTTCACCCGCAACAGAATATGGTAGAATCAATGAGGATGCTGCTTTACAACTGTACGTGGAACAGGAAAACTGCAATGTGCAGAAGTGCGGCTTATTCGTTAATATGAAGGACGGATTTCTAGCAGCATTCCCTGATTGACTACTTGGAACAAATGGCCTCGTTGACGTAAAGTGTCCCCGTTCCAAAAGATTCTTGAAGCCTACTGAAACCGCAAAGGAGTATGAGGCGAAAAATAAGAAAAAGGAGCCTGGTGTGAAAGGTCCAAATCACCACCACAGCCTCTACTACCAAATACAAGGGCAGTTACACAATACACAAAGAGAGTTTTGTGATTTCGTTATATTTACACTCAAGGGCATTGATATCCAACGTATTCAGAGGGATGACACCTTCTTGTCAACCATAGAGCCTTTTCTACTCAAGTTTTACATGGAAGGCCCGACTTCCGCTGAAATTCCTCACGTAGACGAGTTGTCCGACCGAATAATCTGCCATTACTCCCGATCTGGGAATCTCTCGATCTTCATTCATGGCCATAGTATCATGAGATCGAGGGGTGTGGCTCTTCGTCCGCCGAACATTGCTTCGGCGGGTGTTTTTACCGTGTAAGATGAGACCGTCGCGTGCTGCTGGAACAAGAACCTGGCGATTCTTCACTGAACTGCTTCTTCCGTAAGCTTCAAGAGGGCTTTCTTCGTTTCGCACACCATCTGTTCTGCTTGCCCGTTAGTTGCAGGATGGTATGGTGCACTAATGTGATGCCTGATGCCGTTTTTTTTTTTTTTTTGGGGGGGGGGGGGGATTTGTTTATTTTATTTGAAGCAAGATTTGGCGCGTTATCAGAGAAAAGTATTTTCGGTAGGGCAGAAGTAGGGAAAAGAGAGCGTAGAACGTCAATGACGCGTTTGTACGGATCGTGGCAGGCATCGTGTAAACTTCCAACCACTTAGAGTACGCATCGACCATGACTCCGCAGATGCGGATACGTTTCGCCACCCACAGACTGAATAGTGGATCGTTTTCAGTTACAGTTCATGATGGCGCTGGACTCGAGGAAGCCTTCGACTCTTTCCACAAAGTTAGCCCAGGTGCCAGCACTTTTGTCGAAAGCGGTAAGTGTTCGAAACGTCGACAACGTCGGTAGCCACGTGCTGTGCTTGACACTGGACGCTTACCATTCGCTGAGAAGAAACTTGCTTGTTCGTCTGCCACGAGTCGTCCGATATCAGGTCATCACCGCTACTCCATCTCCCGACAAAACAGGTCGTCATTGTCCGCATGTCCATAGTTAGCAATCACGTGAACTTATAAATTCCCATACGCTCATAACTTGCCGTCGCTAAACGCCGTTCATTCATAGCGTCTTCATTGCAAATAAACGTCTTCCTATTTATTCTGATGGTTTTCATCATACTCCTCCTAAGCTGTACTTACAACATTATATGTGTCGGTACTTCCGAAAATATTGCAACGGCGTTTGTTTTCTGGGAACTATAATGTAACAACCTTTACAAAATCTTCCGGATCCCGTGAAACACAATATTTCGTTATGTCACTTTTCGGTCGTCATTATAATGGTGAGGTAAGTACCGTAAATTGCGAAGCAGTTTACTTGACGTCCGCTTCCATTGGTGTCTTGGAAGATTGAGTCTACTGAGCGTGCATTCCTGCAGAAGAAGTTTTCATTGAAAGAATATTGACACGTCAATCAACAATTGATTCCTTCTTGGTAAGATTTATTGCGAAAGCCCGTGACAACCGCCGAACCGCATCTCCCTATATCAGAGAACAATTTATACAAAGCCTGACATTCTCGCATACATGCGTTTGCTGGGCCACGCTATTGAGCCAGCTGAGCACAGCTGGCAGCGGCGCGAGCAAGGCCACGAGGGGAACGTGATGGTGCTCGAGCCATCCCACCGTGAACCAATGTTTCGGCCACCCCACGGGTGCGTGTCGCCATCTATTGGTTGAACTAACGCCTTGTTCAAGATGGCTGCCGTGGGACCGCAGCCTTAAGCCATTTGAGGCAGTTCTTCAGCACGAAATTGTCACGCGCGTCGCCGAGCGAGCGCGTGCGTGGCCGAATGTTTGCCGCGCTTGACTGTCGCGCGGAAGGTCTAGGTTCGATTCCAATCAGCGGAATGTTGCTTTATTTATTTTGACAAATTGGCGTTCTCGTAAGTTGGAGAACATTGTCGTCTGATCGAGTTTCGAATGTTCTACGCACCGAAAGTTCTACGCCGAATGTTCCGGAAACCCACGCTAGTACATAAGGGACTCCGCATGGCGAGCGGAGTCAGCCTCGCCCCAGCGTTCGATTCTGCTGTTACGCCGATTTCGACACCCGCGACGCTCTTTTATCTCCGGTTTCCTCTTTGTTTTGGGCACAAGTTCACCCGATTAAACGTTTACAGTTTCTTGAGTTATTTTTTGTTTCGTCACCTCGTCATTCCGACATTTTGGTGGAGGTGCGGGGTACAACCCATGTAGCGTACCCCTCCTAGGGCCCGCAGTGCTAGCCCGCTCCCCAGCGAAAATAAACTTTTTGAGGAGGAAGCTACAGCACGAGGAAGCCGCCGCACTCAAGGCAAGTACCCGGAGTTTGGTCTTCTTCTATCCAAGAGCAGGACGACTCCTTCGACGAAACAAGCCATGAACACCCAGTCGTCGCAGAGCTCGGCCGCTTCATCCGTCGTCTTCATGCCTGTCGCCCCACGCAATCCGACGCCATTTCATGGTGAGGCCCACGAGGATGTGGAGGACTGGCTTCAAAATTATGAACGCATAGCCCGTCATAACGGTTGGACTACGAAACGGCGCCTACCAAATATCTACTTCTCCCTGGAGAAAACTGCAACACACTTGTTCGAGAACCATGAGGCTTCGCTGACGTCGTGAGACGCCTGCGTCACCGAGCTGAAACGGACATTCATGATTCAGCATCGTAGGCAGAGAGCCAAACATCTTCTCCAGACGAGGTTTCAAGCACCCAACGAAAGCGTCACCAGCTTTGTGGAAGATGTTTTGCAGCTCAGTACCCGTGCAGACCTTCAAGCCGGCGAGGAGAAAATACTTCGCGCCCTCACACGGGGCGTGAGGGAAAACATCTTCGGCGGGTTTGTCCGCAGCCCTCCGACAACATTCGAAAGTTTTCGTCACCGAGACGACGAACATTGAACGTGCACTTCAAAGCACGGCATCCCGTCGACAACCAACCAACCATCGACATCCCGGCGTCGCGGCCCTCTCGCCTTCCAGCTTCAACAGCCCGGGCCTCCGTGAGATCATCCGGGACGTCGTGCGGGAGTAAATCAAGAAGTTTCTATCTGCCACCTAAAGCCCAGCTTCGCCCTCAATTGCCGAGATTGTCCAGGAAGAAGTTCAGCAGGCGCTGCAGTTCATGGCCACGGTCCTAAGTTCCGTTCGGTGATACAGTGTCAGCGCCGTCGACGGTTGTCACAGGCAGTTGAGTTTGCAACTTGCAGCAGCAAAGATTGCACGTGCCGGTGACATCATCGTAGGAGACTAGGTCAATACCAGCAGCAAGATTTTGTATCAAAATGACGAACAAGTTTAGCCGTGGCCGCATGGTTCGGCTACTGCCTTGCCCAATCGAACATTCCTCCCACTCGACCAAACATGCGAATACTTGCAGTTTTATTTTTAAATTTTTAGAAGTGTACACTCTCCCCAGAGTGTTGATACGTGTAGGTATTTATCTTCTTTTCGTTTGTTTTCTCTTGGACTTTGTCCGAAGGAAGGGCCAGTGTAAAAGACTGTCACGTCTGACGAGGCACTGGTCTCTTACAGTTCGATGTACCAAAAAGTGTTCCGCCGAAAGCCACGAAAAAAACAACACAAAAACAATAACAAAAGATGCTCAGAAAAATGCTCAGATCCTAGACAATATTACGAAGCTCATAATCAGGTAGGACTATACAACAAATGCATATAAAACGCCGGAATCAGCACTGAAAATGAAATATTGTCACGCGCGTCCGTAGCTGAACGGTTATCGTGCTTGGCTCTCACGAAAATGGCAACGCTTCGACTCCTGGCAGCGGAAGTACCTTTTTGTTATTTCCGTAAACGTCGCGTTGTGGTAAATTCGAGAAACCGGTTGCTTATTCGAGGTTAGAATGTTCTATGCGCCGAACCTTCTATGCCGATTTTTCGTGAAGTGCTCGCGCCTACAAAAGGGGCTCCGCGTAGCGAGCTGGAGTCAGTGTCGCCCCAGCGCTCGATCCTGCTGCTTCGCCGACATCGACGCCTGCGACGCTAACCTTCTTCTATTTTGTTCTGGACAACAGTTCCCCCTTAAACGTTTAGTTTCTCCGGTTATTCACCGTATCATCACTTGTCATTCGTGACAATATAATATTAATTTCGAAACAAATAATCAACATAGATATTTGCATACATTGTAAAGTAAGTTAGGTTTACTGAAAGTGTATATCGCTGCCTACCAACAATAGCATGCACTCTTTTTTTATATATCGGGAAAGATTGTTAATAGTTCAGATCGGGTTCATTGTTTATTAAGATAATTATTTGATATTTTAAACTATGCCATCCGTATAGTTAGTTCTGATATATGGTGTCCTAAGTTTTACGTGACACAACTGGTACGATGATATTTGTTTCGCCGTGCGTAACATTTAACTTTCTTTTATAAATGAACTAGAAATATTTAAAGTAATATATTTTATTCGCTTTTAAGATATTGTATTTATTAAAGAGCGGTCGAGTGCGCAGTTCACTCACGTTACCTCTATAATTTCCGAGTACGCGGGAACCTTTTTTGGCCGAATTAATAGTTTATTGTAATCTGAAGTTGTTGTCGTTCTCCAGATAAGAATTCGATAGCAAATTTTATAAATAAATAGAGTAGTACGACGTTTCAACGATTCATTTGGGCAAGAGGCTTGACACTTCTTAAATCCAATTCATAACTCGAGATAACTGGAACAGTAATTTATCCCCGTGTGTACTCCACTTCAGCTCTTGATTAAAACACACTCCTTAACAATTTTGCTCGGTCACCTCTTTCTTAATTTACCTTCAAAAGTAATCTGAGCAACCTTTGTATAAGGTTAAGTTGTTGGTTTAAAATTTCATTGTTTTACTAGTGTTTATTTGTAGTTTGTTAGAACGCAGCAATCTTGAAAAGTTTGCAAAAGTGTTCGCTCTTTCTCTCAGACTTTTAAGTGTTTCTCCACTAACATATCTCACCCTTATACATTATTAGATCTGGGGAACCGGGTATGCTCGCGATATGAGGAAAATAGACGAGGAAGAGTAATGGGCTTAGTACAGAAACCTCTGGGAATCGATAACACTTTTATATATTATTTGATGAATGTGTATAAAATGTACGTATTGGAGATGATTAGTTAAATTGGTTAAAAATTTCATTGTTTTACTAGTGTTTATTTGTAGTTTGTTAGAACGCAGCCATCTTGAAAGCTTCGCAAGATAAGTGTTCGCTCTTTCTCCCAGACTTTTAAGTGTTTCTCTCCTAGCATTCCTATTAGTGTCATCCTTATACATTATTAGCGCCAGTCCTACGCCGCGGATTCCATAGCGTTTAATATTTTAATCAAATACTATGCTAAAGAGTGTGGGAGGCTTTTCTCAGGTCTAAAATATGCTTGGGTGTTCTAAATGTATGCCGAGTGTCGTTAACTTATTCTCAATATTTGCAACTACCGTGTGTCTAAATGGCGGCCAGGCTCTTTAAATCGGCCGCAAAATTCGGTTTCTTAACCTATCGCGCTACGATTTTGTGCAGCGTAACCCACAGATGGTGCTTTTCTTTTCTTTTTTTTTTTGGGGGGGGGTAAAATTTGCAACAATGCAGCGAAGCCACCGGTTTTCAAGCAATAGGGCTCCCTATAGTTTGAAGACCGGTAGCTTCCTGCATTTCCATAGGAATTAAGTCATTCTCTTTCTTTACTTTTTCCTCATGCAAGTTCGCTCTTTGCAAATTTTACAACAAAAAATGCACCATCTGTGGGTAACGCTGCACAAAATCATAGCGCGATAGGTTAAGAAACCGAATTTCGCGGTTGATTTAAAGAGCTTGGCCGCTATTTGAGACACCCGGTAGTTTCTTCTGAATGTCCAGTGGGGCTTGCTCTGTTGATTTTTCTTTTTGAAACCCACATTGCGCAGATGATATTACTTGATTCTATCTGGCGGTTTCTTTTTATGGCCTCAAATACTTTAGAAAATATTGGCATGACTGAGATCGGCCTATAATTTTCAAGATTCCTTTGTGAACCACCCTTATAGATTGGAGTAACTTTAGCCAACTTCAATTCGTTTGCGAAAACACCGCTTTCTAGCATGTTATTTGCTACAGGTGATAGTATGGGGCTAATAATTCCGGCTGCCATTTTAAGAGGGAGGGCTTTGAACTCCTCATCCCCCGCCTAAACGTTATCTTTTATTTAATCAATGAGTGCTTCCATTTTATACTGCGTTGTGGGAAACAGAATTATAGAAACGTTAATCGCTCGTGTTGTCGTTGCATCGTAGTCTGCATCGTCTTCTGATACCATACATCTGCCTAAGTTTATGAAATGTTGGTTCATTGTTTACCTTTTCAATACCCGTCACATCCGTCCTGTTGATAAACGATTATTTCACTGCACTATTTATATTTCTAGAGTCTGCTATACTATTATAAGTTTACCTTATCTTTCTCTGGTCATTGTGGACTTACATAAATGTCTTTGTTTTGTAATATTGGCGCTTAACTTTTTATAAATCAGAGTTCATTAAATTTCTTACTTTGTTTAGCTCATTCATAGGGTTTTGTTCGTATCAACGCAGGAAAGCATGATACATATTATTTTTCATTATTTGGTTTACTAAGCCCGCGGTGACCCAAGGTTTTCTGATCTGCCTGCTTTTTTTATAAGATTGCTTTAAAACGGAAATATATATCATAACATTCTTTAAACTTACAAATAAAGGAACTAAAACCAAAATCAACAAACATTTGGGCATACACATCTTCCCCGTTAGTTTCCATAAAAAGGCGAGTAAAAGTATTGAGTGTTTCGTCGTTTAAAGTTTCGTAAAAAGTTATTCAGTTTGTTTTGCGTTTTTTGAGATAAGAATGGGCATAGACAAAAAAACTAGAAGATTGTCACTCACGTCTTTTGTCAAAGCGCCAGATAGCGTTATCTGTAATTACATTTGTGATGGAAATATCAATGGATGTGACACTGTGTTGACCCACCCTGGTTGGTCAAGAGAGTGTCACATCCATTGATATTTGCATCCCTGGTGAGTAGCGTTATGGTACTGTTACAGGCGTGTTGATTCAAAATGTCCCGAAACTCTTTTGCATGTCCATCGCTGTAGATTGTATTAATGTGAATGTACCCAAGAATAAAAAAAAACGGCTGTGAACATGTGTCCCGAAATTCCAAGCTATCAAAAGTTTACAAGAATTCAGGAACATTGCCACAGGGTGGCCTATAGACAGTTGAAATATTTACAGACTCCAGCTTGGAACCCAGACACTCTCTGTTATTGTTAATTAATTTGTAGTCTTCGACAACTTCGTAGCGTAAATTACTCGTAAACTGCAAGGCTATTCCACCGCCCATTTTTATTGTTCATTGTTCTGCAAAATATTTTTGATGTGTAGTTTAAGAAAATGAAAAAGGCGGAGACTGGTTTGCATTCAGCCACATCTCGGTAAATAACATCACGTCGGAATTAACAAATAATGGTTGAAAGAATAAATCAAGCTTGTCTTGTTTATTTCGAGTGCTGCGAGTGCTCAGATGTATGACATAAAAACGTGAATGGTAATACTTGTAAATTTCATAGAAATATAAAATGTCATATTATTTGCCTTCCTGCTGGCCTCCGGTTATAAGAAAAAAAATAGTTTCGAGAAGCAGAAGGTTACGAAACCCTAGTTGACATTTTTTTCGACGTCGCTTTGACTGTTAATTTTGACTACGTCAGAGGCGTCGTTCTTACGTGCAAATATTTTTCCACCCCTAGCCCAAACATACTTACACCCCACCACCACCTATTGTCGTGCAATGACGGCGCCGAGCAGCTTTTTGCCAGCTCCAGTCAAGTGTTCATTCACGTAAACGGGGATGCATAGGCCACCGCGATCGAAGGCCGCTGTCATTAGTTTATGGTCCCTTGACTTCGCCAGGATTTTATTTCTCTTTGTACGGTGAACGAACCCTGCAATAATATTGTCCGGCCTTCTTTTAACGTTGGAACACGGTGACAGATTTCAACGTCTGAGTCTGTGACGGGTTAGTCCATGATGCTGCTAATTCTTTAACTATATCTTCATACCTGTTAGCCTAGCAACATAAAAATTCGGAGACCGCCGCGCGGGATGGGGGGGGGGGTGGAAACATTATTATTTTCTTTTTTAGTTTGACAAGAGACCCCGTGAAGAGGCTACTCTGCGCGAATCACACTCTCTTCGCAGTTGTTTTGAAGTAAACAGCCGGTGGTGCCCTGCCCTTCTACGGCACGAGCATGGTTCTGATGCTTTCATGAAGCGAGGTGTATCTTCATGTCAAACTTGCTCCGTGCGTAAACGCTTACACATCACAGGTGCACATGCGTTTACAGAATCCATACTTGTCAGCTTTCGCGAAGCGACTAAAGCACGAAACTCAGTCACGTATGATCTCAGAAATACTTGCAGAGTACTTCTTCTTGGCTTTTTGAAGTGCCATCGATCGTTCCAACAGATCAGTGGTTCCAACTAAACTCCGGAAACACGAAGAGTATTAACCATGTTGAATTAATCCTGTGACTGGGGTAGAAGAAACATCAAAACGTATGAAGGGACAGAAAATAGACAGGACGACGTCTCAAACGTCGTCCTGTCTATTTTCTGTCCCTTCTACGTTTTGATGTTCCTTCACTGCCCCAGTCTCAGGGTAATCTCAACATGGTTAATATTCACCAGCTCGCCTGCACCCTTACGATTTTCTACGAAGAGTAGTTCGGCGTTCTGCACCTCACTCGACGGCCTGACATAGTTAACTGAAGCCTAGCGCACCCATGGTCATATCAGCCGTGTTCCAAAATGCGCTCTTACTTCAGGAGTAGAGGTTGCGTACCTTGGCGTTTGAAGATCGACCCTCGTTTTTACGCTACTGCTCTGAGTTGTAACGTGGTAACCCGTCGGAGTAACCTAAACCTACTCTCGAGTAACTCGCAATGACACACACGCGTAATAATTATAGCAATAAAGCGTCATAAAAAAAAACAACTACGGCGGATATTTTTTGGGGATTTGAGGTCGCGTCCGTACAATCGGGAGATGTGATCAAAATTCGGGAGGCTCCGGGACAATTCGGGAGAGTTGGCAGGTATGTATATCTCGCTCATCTCACTCCGAGGGCACCCCTTTGATCTTCAGATTATTGAAACGCTGGTATATTTCCATTCCCTCGATATTTGTTCGTAGCTAGGCGTTCTCGGTGTAAAGCTCCTGATTCCGGGTTGTTCACTTCTGCATGCCGCTTGCGCAGTTCTTGTAGCTCTTTGGTAAGTTCCTTAACATTGTCGTAAGTGTCACTACTAAATTTTCTCCCTTTATTTGACAGCCCGTATTTCTGCTCGTATCTTACGGTGCAGATCACCAATCGCCTTATCGAGGTACTTGGTATCCCTACTCATGTTTCCAAATCAAACTCCCGCTAAGAGAACACTCAGCTCGCCAGCAGTGCCTTCGAAGATAATTAAATGAACTGACTAATATCACCAGTGCTCCTTACCTGAGGTGGATAGGCAGAAAAATTTAGCGTGGTGCTTTCAGCGTGCACTGCTGCCGAACTGTAATGTCTAATGTCGGCTTCCGTAGGCCGGTCTTGTCACGCGTGGCGCTGCTCCCGGGTCCCTCCTTAAGTCCCCCCCCCCCCCCGATACTTCTTTTACATGTAACAACAACCAATACAAATGACAAAGAACATTCCTCTGGAACAAAATGGCGGTATTCAGTTCAAACCTCTGCTATGCGCCACCATTGGCTTCCTATAACCTGCACCTTCACGCAGTCAGCGCTTCAAAGTATGTCGCTACTTGTAGGAAGCCTTTATCAAGAGACTTTACTCCTGCTCCTCTTTATAACGTGCTGTTGCAGGACGTGCTGTGCCGATGTGCTGAGTCAGCGGGCGTGCCGTCGGCAACTTGACCATGGGGCTCGTTAACAACTGCGGTGGAAAGGCAGTAAGATTTAGCGTGATGCTTTCAGCGTGCACTGCTGCCGAACTTTTGTTATCAAGCAGGGTTTTGTGTGGTTGTAGCAAACGTATCTACGTGTCTAGTCTATGCTATTCGTAAAGTGAAAAAAATTGTAGACTGGTCACTTCAGCTCTTGTAGATATCTCCGTGTATACCGCTCATATTAGCTATCGTCATTTCTGTGTCGTGTCACACAAGCCAACATTGACTTCGATAGTCCCGCCTCTTATATACTCATACTTACAAAATGCTGTAAATGTATTATTATTATTATTTATTATCCTCCAATAATGCCCCCCCCCCCAAAAAAAAAAAGGTATTCATGTTATCTTAAATAACGATGACAAAGCCTAAAAATATGATTACCACACAATTACGTTAATAATATTGCTAATAATAACAAATTTTATTTTAATTTCCTAGTACAGGTAATGATGGGGCTGAGAATAAAAGCCGCGAGTGACGGCTTGAAAAGCTCTCGGCCCCAGTGATATTCTGAAGCAGTCACAGGGAACATTCAAATAAAACACAAAGGTATTCAATAAAAAAACAAGCTCATTCACACCGATATCGATTACCCTGTCAATTTTCAAAGCAATACAAATACACCCCATCTACGTTTACATAATAAATACAAATGCATGCACTTGAGGAGGAATTACAACATTAACAACTTAACTGAGAACATTCTCAAAATTAACCTACAAAGTATCAGAATAACAAACAGATCCATGGCAGCTGATATTGCAAAAGACGAAGTGCCTCGCGAAAAGCGCCTGTGCTACTTAATTATTCCAAAATCTGAAGAGTTACGTAATCAAGCTCCTTAATAAAGATATTCGTCGGTACATAAGCAACACCCGACCGGCAGGCCACCTCCACAATAAATCGCTGCTCGTATTTAAATAGGATGCGCACTACACCCCCCCCCCCCCCCCCCAAAAAAAAAAAAAAATCATAAGAAAAATTGTACATTATGCAGATCAGGGAAGCCGTCGCCTTCTCATTTGGAATTCAGGTACCGCGCCACTAGTTGCGGTCATATCGCGAGAAAACGTCGTTCGCGTATAAAATTTACATCGTACTCACCGGGCGCCACCGTCCATAAGCTCCTGCGGAGACGCCCAGTTCTTGAAAATTTATGTTGGCGAGGCGCTTTTTATTACTGGGACGGTAACTGCATTTCGATTTCGGATAAATCGACAGAAATAAAATTTTGTTCGGGACATAACTAAGTGGTTTTGAAACAGCTGTGAACTTGCGTGCTGAGAATGCGAAGAACACAATTCCACAATAGCCCTTTAGGCTGATCGTGCGTTTTCTCCTCCGAACTAAATGCAATTTCTCGCTATTATTCTGATACAACGTCGCAAGTGAGTGGTTTCGTGTTTGATGTTGAAGACAAGCTTCCAATAAGCGACTTAGCATGACCAAAATAAACGAGAGGCATGCCAAAGGGATTGTCTGTAGCGCCAGCGACGTATTTTTTTATTTATTTTTACATAATCACCAAAACCGCGGGATAAACGAAACGCCGTTCAGGCTTTTAGTTTCTCTAGTGCAGAAGGCTGGATCACAGATCGAGGCTTGTCTTGCTGGGGTCGAGTGGCACCACCGGCAGTTATCACTTGACACCTGCTAATTCATGGGACACTCTGGGGAAAACGAGAAAAAGTGTCGTTTTCCCCGTTCTTAGGTTCCCTTCGAACGGGGCAACTTTCCCTGGAATTTTGGGGTTGCTGGCGGGTTGTTCCCTATAGCTGTGCCTAGATCGACACGAATTGCTGAGATCGGGTTTGGCTCGAAACGGAGGATCAACTCAGACAACTCGGAGACGTTTGAAGCGGCAGCAGCCAGTCAGGGACGCGATATTTTCACGTGACACCCCTGTGGCGGTCATGATGAGAACTAAAGACTAGATTCTGGTTTGAAATAGATCGTGTTTGGAAATAAGCCGTTTCTAAAAGGTAAGTTAGTATTCTCAACGTCATTTAAAGATAAAAAAGCACGTTAATAGCACCTTATTGTGCGTCTGATTAAACAAGACAAATAAAAT
>JAZHYW010056633.1:0-16833 GCA_037355805.1 Ixodes ricinus
CAGACATGTACACGTTACCTCAAAAAAGTAACTAAATACCGTTACTCGTTACTCGCTCAAAAAGTAACTAAATACGTTACTCGTTACCGATTCTCAAAAGGAACGCGTCAGTTACCTCAAAAGTAACGAGTTACTTTTCACGTTACTTTGACGAGCAAATACACAACTGTTTTTGTTTCATGGTTTATTGTTTTCTTTCTAGTAGTCATTGCCCTTAAGCAGCAGCTGCCTGTCGAAGTTTTCATCAGTTATGTTTCCCCGCTTCCTTGAAAATACATCTCCGGCGACGCTGAAGCGTCGTTCTACTGACGCGCTCGAAGGAACGGCAGTGTTGTGCTTCAGGAAGAGCTGGTGAATCTTCGGGAACTGCGCCTTCATTGAGGACAGCGGGTAATGGGTTATGTGACTTCCCGTGTTTGCAACCTCCGGGTTTACATTCGGTCCGTACCCGATTCTAGAAAGTTCAACCAACGAACCTGATTGTGCTCGCTGGGTGAAGGACATTCCCAGCTGTAGAGTTCAGTACAGCAACGTTTGTCGCTGGACACGTCAATCGAACTGTTCGACTGACGTGTTCAGCGATATACGTTGCTGTACTGTCATCCTGTTTATTTGTTTTTCGGGTTGCCCATCTGCCTTTGTCGCAATAGACGCATACTCAGGCTAGAATAAAAACAAGGCCGTTTAAGCGGTGTTGTACACGTTACTCCTCAAAAGTAACGAGATACCGTTACTCGTTACTTGGCCTTAAAAGTAACTAAATACCGTTACTCGTTCCTTTTTCTAAAAAAGTAACTAAATACGTTACTCGTTACCGAAAATAGTAACTAGGTACAAGTAACTCGTTACTTGTAACGCGTTACGTACATGTCCTGATAGTAACCCTCGAGCGTGCGTTGTGGGGAATCGAAAGCTCTGGCATTTATTACCTCATTGTGTAAACTCGGTTCAGGTCGGTTGTTTTCCTGACTGACACCAACGGGGTATGGAAAATGTTAGGCCTTGTTAAGCTTCCTGGCCTTTGAAACTCTGATTCCCTTCCCGGATATAAACTGCAACTTAATTTAATCGCTGCACATTCATATTTCAATGCAAGTTTAGAACGGGTTCAAATTCTTTAAACCCGAGCTCATATAGCCTCTGACAATAGTCGCCAACAACTTAGGAAAAGCAGGGCGTTGCGAGTTCCTGGAATATCCTCAGCCAATGAAATTTCGGCATTAGCCAGTCAAAATATCGAAGAACCAATCACGGGACAGGACGCGTGAACGTAATTAGTCGCGCCTTGCTTTTCTTTATCTCTCAGTGACTCTAAATAATGTTTCAGCGTCTTACTGATTGCTCCTTTCTCGCTTCTACAGAGCGTAAACTTCCAAATAAGCACACCCACGTGAGGTGGTGGGCGTTTATTTGGTATTTTAGAATAGTTTATTTGATATCGCGCTGCACTGTCGTTCAACTTGTCGTCGAATTATGGTGCCTATAGATGGTGCCTATATATGATACTGCGTGTGAGAATAGTAGCGAAGGAAAAGGTGATTTATCGAAGATATGACCTATTTAGAACTCATAAAAAGTAAGAAAAAAGTTTAAAAATCCGGGCACCATTTGTATTTATTTATTTAGTCTTAGGTTTGTTTATGTCAATAGAGAAACAAAACGACGAGAGCGTGCGATCACTGCGAGCGATTTTGTTATTGTTCCGGAAGTCCGAAAATTTTACCTCGTTATAAAGACGCGGATGTCCCGCACATTTTATTGTACTTCGGGCGAAGGTGTGAGCGGTGATCAGGCGCTCAATAGCATCAGATAGAGACACGTGGGCTTTCTCAACCAGTTCCGCCTCTGGACATTATTTCAGTGTCAACCATCTAACAAAGCCGTTCGACATACCGACACTAAGCCCTGTTCTTTGCAACTGATTAGCGCTTCATTCAAAACGGTCTCTCTAATCAGTGACGAGCATAGGAGAAAAGATAATAATCTAGAGTGAAACGTCCCATTCATTCGGACCGCTTCGGAAACGGCAGGTCGTATTTCCGTTCCATACATGGTATAAAACGCTGTCAAAGCTACTGGCGTGGGCGCGTGACTTCATCTATGATTTCGTTTGAAAGGGAGCTCGTGCAAATGATCTACGAGTTCGAAGCCCCGCGGTCTCGCTAGTAGATTTCACAGCGCTGTACTCTAAGTATGAAACAGAGCCGTTCGCGAAACAGAGTATAGGGCAAGGAGGTAAATAAATACTAGGACGGGGTAAGTTGCAATATTTGTGAAGCCTACTTGTAAAAAGTATAAACGATTGTTTGGCCAACGTGACCGTGAGATCTCTCTCACTATTGGTATGCGTGAAATGTCACATGCGAGATGGATCGTTGATTGCAGAAGGATTCCTTGCAGGGGTTGCGCGCGCTCCGTCCGGTAGGTTTTATCAGATCGAAGGCTAGACATGAAGCTAGCAAGCGGTTGAGACGGATCACGACACACCGTTGAGCTCGTTGGTACACGAAACGATCCGGACAATCGCCGCAGTCGCAACGGCAAAAAACGAAAGCCTGGCGTCGCCGAAACGCTAATTTCCACCGGCTACGGGCTGGGCACTTGCAGCGTGGTCGGCTGCCGCAATAGGACTGGCAGTTTCTTCAGTGGGGGTTACCTTTCACCGGTAAGCCCTTGGCGTATTACACACACATAGTTTGACGATAACAGGAATCGATCAACAACTCTCGAATTTACAACGGTCGCCGAACTGCGCAAACGGTGCATTTCGGCCGTTGGTCGCGGCGGTGGCTGGCTTCCATCGAAGAGCAGCGTGGTGCGCTCCGTGCATTTCCAATAGTCAATAAAACATCTCCCGACCTCGAGTCAAGTTCAGCTGGTTCACTTTGTCACGACCACAATAAAACATCCCAGTGGACGACCTGCATAGCGGTAGCATGCGAAATGAAAAAGCCAAACGTATTGTAGCGTGATATAACATGAGAGCGTTGAAAGCGCAGCTATCATTTGCAGGCGGGCGCGGAAATCATCGACGTGAAAATGCGTAAGTATTGGTCCAACCTGTCGGGTCAACATAGTTACGCAATCACGTATGTATATACTTTATTCTTGCTTTGGCTACTGTAGTAATTAGTGGCCAGGGGATAAGTACAATTCTCCCGCTGATGCACGCCAGATGCATGGTACATTGTCCCAAAACACGCCAACAGGCAGTCGTTACAGCGCTGACGTTTCACGTTGAATACTATCGTTTTCAGGATGGTAATGGTCTGTAGAAAACAGAATGCATTTACTTTATAGATGAGGGTACATCACGAAGAGCAGCAGGCGTAAAATCGGGCGGCCAGGCGCGGGCCACAGTTTCTACCTTTGATAACTTATAAATGAAACCCACCAGAACCACGCTCCCCGCTACCCGCAACGACTAGAACACTGTCCCGCAACCATCAACCACGTGGCGGTCACGTGCTGTGGTGGTGGTGGTGGTGGTAAAAACTTTAATTGAGTTTGTTCAGTGATGAAGCCCCCCGGGTCAGGTCCCCAAGTCCAAGGCCCTGCAGGCCACCGCTACCCTTCTAGCCCGTTCGAGCAGCGCTCGCTGCCGCTCGGGCCGTGAGCTGAGTAGAGCGGCCTCCCAGGAGGTTGTAGTGGGGTTAGGAACGGGCATGACTCCTACCCCGACAGGGGAAGGACATGCCCAAGTACAGTGGTAGAGGGATACTGTGGTCAAGTTGTCCCGATCAGTGAGGAGCGTAAGGAGCAAAATGAGAAAGAGTCGAGGCGACAAGGGAGCATGCCTTGTGGAGGCTACACGGCTGACGTCGTGCCCCCTCCTACACTTCTAATCTCCTTGATATAAGGAGTTTCTCACTACCGTCCATGGCTATGTGCGCGACTGCTGAGCGTGTGCTGACAGAAAGCTTCCAAAGTTCGTTTGCCACGTGCATTCCGGACCACCATAATTGCCAGTCTTAGCAAACTAATAAATTGAGATCGTTCTGAGCAAGCACTCTAAGCATCACCCACAATATGGCGTTTTGTGAATACCTCCTAATGGCGGCGAGATGCTTCGGTGGCTCCATATTACTGTTCCTATCTGTGACGTCACCACTAGGATCACCGATCACCAACGACAATTTTGATGATGTGTAAAAAGCACAGAGGAAGCTTGAAGTCATCAGCTTCCTAAACCAACAGCAATCAAGGTTGATGGTCAGGCATTCTTCTTATTTCCGTTAAGAAAAGTAGAATTCATCCTACTAAAGACGTCATAGTGAGTATTAGACCAATTGTGGAAGGCCGATCGAAGCGACGCTCTTGGTCGCGCACGTCACCAAGAGGCGGACTTTGGTTACACTGTACTTTGGTGGTCCTTGTTGGTGGTCCCCGTGTCGGGATATACAAGCACGAGATATATGCAGACTAGTAGTCGTGGAAGATAAGGTGTTGGATTCATTCCACTGACGCGCCGTGATGGTCTTGTGTCGTTCATGATACACTGGAACCGTAGAACTGCGGGTCAAGACCAAAGGAAACGAGGCAGTGCTAGACCTCTTCCTCGTTAAAAAAGTTAGCCATGCGCTTCTTTTGCCTCAGAGTCTGCCAGACGGTTGGTCTTATCAACAATGCCAACAATGTGACGAACAAGAATGACTACGCAAAAGAGAGAAGAGAGGAGAATAAAGGTTTATTGTCCCAGCACTATCAGTGGGGTGACGGGTGCAGCCGTCTCATCCACCGCCGTCCTAGAAGACGGCCGAGATTCCTGACCTCGGCGGCTTCTTCGGCTGGCCGGGTGGCCCTCTTGAGCTAGCCGGGTGGCCCTTACGCAAAGAAGATCACAGAAGCCTTTTCAAGACTGTTCGAGAGCCTCGGATGTACATACTTCAAAACATCGCAGCTGCAGCGGAAACAGGATTAGCACAAGTGAACGACGACCGGAGCTGCAAAGTAGCGACACGCTAAATTTCGCGGAAAAATTTGCCCCTTTAAATTTAGCGGCAAATTTTTTCACTGAGCTTAGCGGGAAAATTTTTCCCTTTAACTTTAGTGGGAAAATGAACGTCACGTGACCTCAACACCAATTCAATCTCCCTGCTAAATTTTGCGGGGAAAATGACGTCATGACATCATGTCATGTCACCCATGAACAAGTTTCAGCGTCAGCTGGAGTGGAAAGGAAGAGGAGGAGGAGGAGAGAGAGAAGGAGGAGGACGAGGAGCAGGAGTGCATGCACTCTCCTCCGTACCCTCTCCTCCTCCTCCTCCTCAAGAGCTGCGCTCTAGTTTCGCATTACAGAGATTTGTAAAAATCTCTCATTTTAGAAACGCAGCTCTTAGGCGCCCGTTTCCGACTGGCGGCGTCGGCGTCGGCGTCGGCGTAACCGCGCGCTTGCATTATGAGACGTTTCCCATAATGACGTCACATGTGACGTCACGTGTGACGGCACAAATGTCACGAGTGAATCACGACGAAGGCGGCGAAGGAGGAGGAATTTTTTCCGCTAAATTGAGCTGAAAAATTCCCCGCTTGATTTAGTGAAAAAAGTTACCTGCTAAATTTAGCGGAAAAAATTTACCCCCTAAAGATGAGCGGAAAAGATTCACCGCTAAATTCAGCGGAAAAATTTTCCCGCCAAATTTAGCGGAAAAAATTCCCCGCCTAAATTAAATGGAAAAACTTCTCTGCTAAGTATAGCGGAAAACATTCCCAGATAAATTTAGCGCAAAAATTTCCCCTGTTAAATTTATCGAAAAAAACTCCCCGCTAAATTTAGCGGAACAATTTCCCCACTAAATTTAGTGGCAAAATGTCCCCGCTAAAATTAGCGGAACATTTTTTCCGCTAAATGTGGCGAAAAAAATTCCCGCTAAGTCTATAGGGAAAATTTCCCCTCCAAATTTAGAGGGATATTTTTTTTTTTGCTATATTTAGCGGAAACATTTTCCCGGTAAATTTCGCGGGGAACTTTTTCCCGCTGAATTTAGCGGAGAATGTAGCAAACGTTTCTGCTAAAGAGGAGGGAGCAGGAAAGGTAGAGGGAAATGAGGGGCATTCCCTCCCCTCCTCCTCCTCAAGAGCGCGCTCTAATTCGGCCCTACAGGAGAGTTGTAAACGTCTTTCATTTTTTTAAAGAACCTCTCAAACAGAAGAGTTGTCCAGAATGGAGAAGGCAGGAGTTATAATCAAAATGGAAAAAACCCTCGGTCTGGGTCAGTCCTCTCGTCACTGTTAGAAATAAGGACAACAAACTTCGTGTGTGCATGGACCCCAGATTCGACAACAAAAGCCTGAAGCGCCGGCATTATGAAATGCCAAGAAGACAGATGTCAAGCGGAGCTGGTTGGCGCGCGGTTCTTCTCGAGGTTGAACGCCAACGCGGGCTTTCACCAAGTCCCTCTAGACGAAGAAACATCGCGTATCTGCACTACGACGCAGATTTTTGATTGCCGGCCTGAAGTTTGTGCCCGAATAGACGATTTTCTGATCTGGGGTACAACACGTGAAGAACACGACGCACGTCTGCAAAAAGCGCTGCAAGCAGCTCAAAACGAAGCCTGACGTTAAATTTAAAAAAAAATTATCGTCAGCGTTACAGAAGTTATATTTCTGGGCGACAGGGTTACCAAAGATGGCATATAGCCTGACCCTCAACTGGTACAAAACGTCTTAGATATGCCTACTCCGAGAACAAAAACGTTCAGCCTTTCCACTCTGGTAAAGAAGGAAGACCAGCGAAACTGTACAATGGAAAGTAATGTCCGGCCGCAAGTCGGCGAGCCAGAGTGGAAAGGCTGCCGCCATCTAAGAGTGATGGCGGCAACCAGATACTATGGCTTACCGCCGTCGCTCATAGATGGCGGTAGGTGTCCAGAGTTCGATGTCTTCATCTCTTTGCAGGGGACACGATCCTGGGGAAACTAGCCCTTAACAGCTCCGCTGTAAAAAGAGAGTCCAGCGGACAACAGGTGTCGTCACCTACTTCGGCAAGTGCTTCTCACGACTTTCGGACAAGACCGAAAATTTAAAAAAGCTTCTAAAAGACGCATCGCTCTTCGAGTGAGACCCAGGCTCATGACAAGGTTTGGCAAGATCTCAAAACATCCCGATGGCCCATTATCGCATGGCGATGCCTCAATATGCAGCACAAAGCAGCAAAATATCACCTGTAAGCTCTGTAACCTAGTTGTTTTCTAGCCTACTTTGCAATAAAACACTGAAATCGCGCATTGTATAAAATATAATTAAAGTTGACTAGCGCTCGAGCAACTTGGAACTCGTCGCGTCAAAAAGAACACGCCTAACTTTTCGTCTGGTTTCTTTGTCCGCTCTCACGTCGCTCTCTTTCTCGTTCTTTCTCGTTCTTTTGCTTTCGGGACCACAGATGTCAGCACTGGGTATTTGCCGCCTTCTGCTCCCGTCTTTAACCCCCTGGTGACAGGGTGAGAACGACAAAGATGAGCTTCAGTTGTCCCACACTCCAGCCCGAGCTACCTACATTTTACGACGCTACCACGTCTCGTGCTGCTCGAGCTCGTCAGCTCGTGCAGCTGAACGGCCGAGCCTTCAAAAGAGACGCCCTGCCGTTCTTATTCTATCAGTGACTATGTTCCCCTTTTTAACCTGAAACGTTTTGAGGCTACATTTGCAGATTAAGTGAAGCCACAAAAAATGAAAACCGTCTACAACTCCCGTGTAGCGCCGAATTAGAGCGCAGCTCTTGAGGAGGAGGAGGGGAAGGGTACGGAGAGGAGTCTATGCCCCTCTCCTCTCCTGCTCGCCTCCCATTTAGGGAAAAATTTTCCGCGAAATTTATCAAGAAAAATTATCCGTTATATTTAGCGGGGAAATTTACCCATAATGCACCGCGTTGTTACGCCGACGGCGACGGCGATGGCGACGCCACTCAAGCCGGAAACGGGCGCCTAAGAGCTGCGCTCTAAAAGCGTAACCGCAAATTTCTCCGCTTAAATATAGAGAGAAAAATGACGTCACATGGCTTGATGTCAAGTGACCTACACAGAAATATAGTTTTCCCGCTAAATGTAGCGGGAAAATTGACACGTGACCGGCCACAGCCCGTCATTCCGCATACTCTGTGGACACCGGCCGTCCTGGACGCGCAAAGTCAATAAATCAATGAGTCAATGAGTCAGTTGGGTGGAGACGAGTCAATGGGGTGAAGAGGAGTAGGTGGAGTCATTGCGCTGGAGAAGGGTGGAGACTCTCCTGGAGGCAGAGCTCGAGAAGAAACGCCTGGAGGCTAGTAGGGCTAAACTGAGAACGTTTCACGTAGCAACGCGATTGCGGGGCAATTTGTGACACATTGCTTCTCTTACCGGGCTCCTATATCAGTGGGGCAGTCACTGTACTCGTTGTAAGACCAAGAAAAAATAAAGTTTTGCGCATTATTCGTGCGCTGCGCGAAGTAGTTCTTACAAGATTTGTTTGTCGAAGGAAGAAAAGAAGCATAGGGACGTTTGAAACATAAACCTCGTGGTAAAATAAGGTAAAGCTAACCTAAGATGCACCTACAAACTATAACTTAATTCAGCAAATGGAGGCGATATCTAGTTACGTAGGTTCCGCAAGGAACCCCACTTGTTTTACCCTGGTTCTTCAGGTGAATGCAGAGTGGAACGATAAGGAAGCCACATTTTCTTAGTCGTAATGATCGCCATATTGCGCTCGCTCTGCACTAAACACCAAAATGGCAGTGCCCTCAAAAAAATAAAATAATAAGTGGCATGTGGAGATACTTTCAGCGTAGCTTGTTTTAATTTTATTTAGTGGCTCTAGCAGTGGCGTCAAGTATTCTCGGCAGTTGATTGGTCTGCCAAAGGGGGAAAGGTAGCGGACGTAGCAAATCCGCACGCACGCAATTGAATAGTTTGGGTTCGTGGCCTCCCACTCGGTTAATCTTTACAAAAAAACTAAGTGTTATGCGGACCTCTATTTTTTTTTTCATGAGGACAGGTTTTTTTTACTGAGCCCAACGTTGCCTGTGATCAGCCGCTCCTAACGAACGTGCATTTAATGAGACACGCAACCCAACCACGCCCCTTTTCGATTCTTCTTTTTTTCTTTTTTAGAAACGCTACGGATAATTAGGCAACATGAAGGCGTGACTCACCTCGGCGAGGCTTATGTGAGACAAGAGCAACACGGATATCCGGCGCCGATTGAGCACGCGCGAAGGTATATGTACGTCGCCGCGGGAGTTAATAGCTCCACGCGAGCGCGTCGTTTTTTTCCGAGGGGCGCTTGACTGGTGGCTTGCGATAGAACTAAACATGACGTCAGGGCGTGTCCATGCGGGTGAACGGGAAGCTGCCTCCATTGAAGGGAATCGTTGTTATCATCCGCCTGCGGGGTGCGTAGTTCGAATGAAAATTGGAGATGATTCCGCACAGTCATCTCCCATTTTCATTCGAACTACCTCACCCCCCCCCCCCCGCAGATGAGTAACAAGGTTTCTCTCGAATCGAGTTGGCTTTCCCCGTCCTCCGCATGGACTCGCCCTGACGTCGTCTCTAGTTCTATCGCAAGCCACCAGTCAAGCGCCCCTCGGAAGAAAGACGCGCGCTCGCGTGGGCTATTAACTCCCGAGGCGACTGTACATATGGTAGCGAAGCTTCCATAGAAGCCCACGTGTCGAAAAAAATGGCGGCTCATGGGGCTTCGCTAGCGCCATCTATGTGTCGTGATAACATTTCCGGCGGAACAAAAAATAATTAGGAAGTGACGTCACTTCCGCAAAAAAAGTGACATCACTTTGATGTGTTGTTTGCGCGAAAATTGAATATAACAAGAAACCGAGACTGCAGGTAAAAAGGACGATCGCCCTTTTTGCCTGCAATCCCCATTTCTAGAAAAGTCTCAAACAAAGCTTTCTGGTACTAAAAATCTCAAACAAAGCTGTGCCAAGCTATGTCTGACTTCTTTTAGTGTTGTCCTTCTTGCCTGCAGTCTCGGCTTTTTTATGTTGAATTTACACCACCCAGTTTGGACTCTTAGTTCTGCGCGAAATCGTTTATTTTTCATGCGGCCGCCTTTTTTAGGCAGCTCGCTACGAGAATAATTTTTTTCATCCCACAGAACTACTTTTGCGTTTTTCTTCAGCTTTTCGGAAATGTGGGAGCGGCTTTAAGGTGATTGACCTCACAAACAAAGTGAATAACAATAACGTTTCTCGAGTGTGTTAGCGTTCAAGATACACAACAGTAACTCTAATGCAAGTCCAATGTTGCACTAACATTTTATTCACTTAAAACTGCTTACAATCACTCAACCAGAACGCTCATCAGAAGCATACAATCAGTATCTAGTTTTAATGTGGAAGAAAACTAGATCAATACACAAGGCACATTATGACAGGATAACACGTAACGCACTGTACAATTGGCTGCCTGTTGTGTGGGCATTGTCAGTTTATAGACAGCCATCAATATTAGAAAAAATCAAAGTGTTTCGAGGAAAGCTGTGTTCAACAAAAATAACAGCTGATTTTGCCGTTCTTTGGCAAGGTACCATAATCTAGAAAACGTTTTAACTTGAGTATGATGGTGCTGCGTACTCTGTAACCTTCCTTGTACGCGTAAAGTATTCCGGTGCTCTCAAGTACGCTGCAGGTAATAGGCCAGTGTTTCGTCGGACCTTAAAAACCACAGGTTTGATTCAGTGACTAAACGACATGAGCAGTCAGTAACCCAAAGCACTGTAAGCACCTAGACTTTCGCGATGACCTAATTTTTGATAATTTCACAATTTGATAAACATCACGAAAAATGACTCAGTCCATGGACATGAAAGCATTAAATATCGTACTAAATCGCGAAATTTTGCGCCCGCCAGATTTTTTTGAGACACATTGCAAAATATCGAGCCCACGAAAATAGTCTTTTATACCATACGAAAGGCTAGGAAAGCACATATACTACTTTGAAAATGTACGCTGTGTAGTCTCAAGAGCTTAGCCTTTGCACGTGCTGCCTAGCTTTACGCCTTGATGATGCATCAACAAGTTCAGTGGTTTTTGTTCGTGCAAACCAGTGTAGCCTGACTCTTGCAAACATAGAAAACAAATCGTCATACACACTGTGGCTACACACAACAAGAGACTTTTGGACCTCCTGATGAAAAAGTACACAAAGAGTACGCCCTATTCCCTCCTTTGAAATTAGGTTGTTGATCCTTGCCTCGAAAACACGCTCACATGCCTCAACGAATGATGTGAAACAAGGAGAGAGAACTGATAGGTTTCCAAAGTCCGAGTCAGCAGTGCCTTTTACACTCAAGTACATTAGCACTTGGTTTCCTTCAGAAAAACATGCATTTTCTCTCTTCAGCTCACATCTCTGAGATGTCCCGACGCAAGAATGACCCTTCGAAAATTTTGTCGCAAGCCACCCAGCAAAATAAACCATGTTGTTCGCTACCATGGCCGAAGGGTAGTTTAAGGGCGAATCATCTGCTGCGCTAAGGAAAACTGAGCTTCCCAAGGGTAGAGAAGTAGAGGGTGCCGATAGGCCTACCGGAAGGGTAGCAAGGAGGGACATCATGTCCTCAGCACAGTTTGATTTTTCAGTCAGCTTGAACAAGTTGCTTACCAAAAGATGTCTGAATGCTGCCTGAAACTGACGAGAAGTAGAGTTTGCGTTTGCTCCTGATTTCGAACGTATAATAGCAAAGGTGTTTTCAAGCGTATCCTGGTTTAAGTGGCGGGTTAAAATGTAGGTGAAACCAAAATTAACTGTGAGGTGATTGCAGAGCATCATCAGAGACCTCATTGTCAGGCAGAAGCCACGAATGCAGTTTGGCTGCCGTCTGACATCCGAGTACTTGCAGGGTTTCAAAAACTTCAATGCACTCTTTGAAAAACTTTTCATGGACAGAGCCACTATGCATTGCAGAGGCAAAGGGCGTCTTGGAAACTTTGTGGGAGCTATTTAGGCTGTCGAACAGACGGTCGATTCTTTCAACGAATCTCGCTGTGTGAATAGCTGCAGCGTGGCAATTGCTGGAACGTTACCAAGGCATACATTGCAGCAGCACAATGGTTGCTAAAACCTTGGGCCGCTAGTTTCACCGACATCTTTGAGCAGAACGTCAAATCAAAGTGCTTCTCGTTCAGCTTGAGCATAGAACTGATCTCAAGTTTCCGGTCCTTTTCATAAGCTTCCTTAATGTACGAGCTTTTCACTACTTGATCACAAACTCTGGTTGAAGTCATACTTAAATAGCATGTTTCTGAGGCACTTCAGCAGGTGCGGAGCATCAAAATGGAAAAAAGAGAGGTTTGCCATTGACATCTATGTAAGGCTTCTTAGTGGTTATAAGGCTTGAAAAAGGAGACGTTCTAGCTCCCTGATCACATACCACAGCTACTGGCTCCGGGCCAGCATCCACAAGGAAGCTCTAGCACTGGAAAAGAAGATACTGTAGGACATTGGTAGGCGTGCATTTATGGGCAAAAAGTAGCCAAGTGGCTGCTTCCATAGTGTTCGGATTCCTTTTGCCATAAACACGAGAGCCTTGTTTGACAGGTTCGCACCTTGCACATTATTACTATTCTCTTCAGAGTCCTTCGAACCTGTCAGATGAGGGGTTGTATGAGAGCTCTTTCTAAATGTGCATCTCATCAAACGACTATGCTGCAGGCCCAATCGGCTCGTGAAAAAGAAGTCGCTCGACGTCTTTACCAGCTCGAAAATTTCGGGTAAAATCCAACTCTCAGTGGAACACGCTGAAGCCACAGCTGCAGTGATCGGACTGATGGTAACCGAAGAAGTCGCCTACAATACTTGTAGCCTTTTGGGCTATGAAAGTAGAGGCCCAAAGCCAAAGCCTTGTTCTGGCTGCACCACCGTCGACCAAACCGGCTCACATCCCTCATCCTAAGCTGGGCCTCAACGAGTGCAGCGACAGCTGGAGAAACATGAATGCGGACACTCTCAACAACTTCAGCAACAGTCCTCATCTGACGCTGTCGTTGCAGCCTTCTTTGCAGCCTCTTGTTTTGTTCTCGGACCTGTCGTACCTTGGCCCTCAGTGCGTCCATCTTTCTCTTGTCAATGCTGCGGGCCTTGCTTGATGCTGCAAGGTGACAAATCACCCAGATCAGTAAACTCTAAAAATGTTCATATATATGTAAATGGTGGCCAATAAGAACTTGCATTCCTTGTCAAGTTGCACAATTTTTTTAAAACCGGGTACAGTAAAAAGTTTGATAACGTACAACATACATGCAATTCAAATTTAAATAAGGTGAGCATCATGCACGTATGGCCCAGGCAGTTTCTAGCTAGCTATAAAATATGCTGCCTTACATGAGGCTTTGCGAAAAGATTATTGTGTTACCATTCAGTAGAAACCCATCCAGCTGTTTTGGTGGTTCGTCTGTGAAACTTTATGAACGTTTTGAATACATTGCTTTAAATATAATAATGTGAAGCACAAATAAATGGTGGATTTTCAACTGACTCCGGTTTGTAGCTGGCTGCCATCCGGCCTTGTGTTCTGTGACATAGTGCTATATATACCGCCAACTCTCAGAATAAATTTTAGTATCTTCACGTCGCCTGACACCTATAACTAACCTTGGTTGTTTATGTTCGGTGACTAATTTGTACACTTTAACAATACAAAACGAAAAACGCGCACGAGGTAAATTTTTTGCATCAAGAAAGAGCATTTACCTCCGTGAGAAAGTACACCAGCACTGCTAGAGGGACAGTCTTCAGGTGGCGGTCCACAAATCGACGGCGCCATGTCAGCCATGTCTCCGCTGGACTCGTGAGCAGGAACAGCATTTTGAGGAATGGCGTAGCTATGATCAACTTCAAAATAAATAAAAAATAGAAAGTGCTGTTACAATAACTGTAGTAAGAGCAAAAAGCACAAAAAAGTCAGAGCAACAAGGCGCGCAGAAACGCCCTGCTCTCCCATCACATACTATGGGCCTCCAGTGGACTGTTCTGTAGTGGGAGACAGGAATATGTGTGGTCCCATGAAGCTGACAAACATCCCTCTGCGAAGGTAATGTGAAAACAGTGAATTAGTGGTTGAATTTCTGATTCAGTCTACTTTTTGACATCTTAAAATGAAAAAAGTCACCTTCTTCCAGGGACAGCTCGATTTCGGAAGACTGGTCGTCAGGAATGCCACAGGAACTCCGCGAGTCTGGGCGGCTGGAGTATGTACAGGTCGATCGAAGTTGGAGAACTCCTCCTCCCTGCAAATTTAACATAAAGTTGTTAAAGGCATTGCGGTTAAATTCCTAATTGGTTCTCCTATTTAAAAAAAAATCACCTTCTTCCAGGGACAGCTCGATTTCGGAAGACCGCACGTCAGGAATGCCACAGGAACTCCGCGAGTCTGGGCGGCTGGAGTATGTGCAGGTCGATGAAGTTGGAGAACTGCTCCCTGCAAATTTAACATAAAGTTATTAAAGGCATAGCGGTTAAATTCCTAATTGGTTCTCCTATTTAAAAAAAAAATCACCTTCTTCCAGGGACAGCTCGATTTCGGAAGACAGCACGTCAGGAATGCCACAGGAACTCCGCGAGTCTGGGCGGCTGGAGGATGTGCAGATCGATGAAGTTGGAGAACTCCTTCCTGCAAGTTTAACATGAAGTAATTGAAGGCATAGCGGTTAAATTCCTAATTGATTCTCCTATTTAAAAAGAAAAAAATCACCTTCTTCCAGTGACAGCTCGATTTCGGAAGACAGCACGTCAGGAATGCCACAGGAACTCCGCGAGTCTGGGCGGCTGGAGTATGCGCAGGTCGATGAAGTTGGAGAACTCTCTCTGCAAATTTAACATGAAGTTATTGAAGGAGTAGCGGTTGAATTCTTGGTTTATTCTCCTATTTTAACATCTGAAAATAAAAATCACCTTCTTCTAAGGACAGTTCCATTTCGGAAGACTGGTCGTCAGGAATGCCACAGGAACTCCGGGAGTCCGAGCGGCTTGGGTATCGGTAGGTCGGTGAGGCTGGAGAACTCCTTCCTGCAAATTTAATATGAAATTAGTGAAACAGTAGTGGTTGAATTTCTCCCCAATTCGATTATATTTTAACATCAGAAAAAGAAATAACCTTCTTTCAAGGACAGGTTCATTTCCGAAAGCTGCTTGTCAACGTGGACAATGCAGGTCTGTGGGCCCATATTAGAGTCGCTTACTCACCTGAGGTTAAAAATGTAGTAAATGGGGCCTGAGAATGAAACTCAATCAATGACTCCTACCTGATTCCCCACATTTGTCCAAGCACACTTTATTCTATAGCAAAATGCTGAAGTGATGAAGAACATGAACTAACATAGTGGTGATGGCATTTGCTGCCTCTTTATGATAGGTACAGCGAAAAAAGCTCACCCCTTGCCACTGCAGAAACTGTAGAGCTCTTGCTTGAAACTTCGCCACGTGTCGTTTCTGTGAAATTGTATAAAAATGTATAAGTCCACAAAAGCAATTTTTCGGCCCCATGTGCTAACTATTTTCCTAATTAGTGGGCCTTGACATGGTTATTCTCAAAGCCCGTCGGAAGGTCTAGTGGTTTGGTCACCTTCAGGGGAAAGGACAGTCGGCACTGCATTGTGGCGTAGGTATCCAGGCCGCAGGAAAGCTGACTCCTTGAAATGTAAAGAGCAAACAACCATGTTTCGTAGCTGCCATGGAGTCTTCCCCTGTGAGGCCCCGGTTGTTGGAGAACCGAACCCATGCTTCACGCCTGCGGATGAAGCGCAGTGCTATCTAAGTGTCTTGCGTACTTGCAAAGAGCAAATGTAGCCAATATGTGCACACACCAAAGCAAATCGGAGCGAGGACATTCACAGATTACTGAGCAAAACTCTCTGTATGAACCACAAAAGATAAACACGAGTCTTTAGTACAGAGGCTTTTAAAATGCATCTATGTCGTGTTGCATCCTTGATTAGAGCGTCGATGAGTATGACTCCATACTCCTGAGGGCCAAACCGGTTCAGGTAAATTCGAATATCCTGGGCGCTTTCGTAATGAGCGCAAACAACGCTGCAAAGTCATCGAAAACTAACAACAGTTAAGAGAACACTTTACAAGAGGGGCATGGCATCACCTAACACAACACAGCAGGCACCTCACTGACAGGAACAAACTCTCACCTTCGAGTGTCGACAGGAAACCGGTGCAGCGAGACGCCAGCCGTGCGGTTGTCACTTCGGCATTCTTCCACGGAGCAACGCCTCGTTGCATAACGTGTTGAGCTCATTGTCACGAAGGACGTTGAGCCCGTCGGACGCAGCAGCGTCCAACCGCACGAAGGTGACTGTTCCTATATCACTCGGATATTACGTTCCTGCGCACGTAACTTGGGTAATCACGCTGAGCGAAGGAAACTTTTCAAAACTTTCAAACATTTAAAGTAACGGTAGAACGATTCAAAAAGCACGTGGAGACCTAAACGAAGCAAGCAGACGACACAAGAACCTGCCTCTTCGCGCAGCACTATGTCTCTGCAATTTATCGCTATTAAAAGCCAGCCTTATTGCTTGTGCAGTACAGAGGGCGCTAAGGGCAAGTTAGAATATTAGTAGTAATAAAAGCTATTTCAACTTTCTCGAGCGCGATAAACCTTATTTAAGACCACTAATAATAACATACAAAATTTAAAAAATACAATTTAGTATAATTTAAATTAAAGTTATTTTATTGGTTTATAGTTTGCCATAACCTCTCCTAGTCGCGCTTCAAACGCAGCGTTATCACGTGACCCTCCTGGTTGATGTCGCTGGCAATTGGTTTTGTACCGTGTTTTGGCCCAAGTTTCGCTACCATCTGTACATCTACCTTG
>JAZHYW010056634.1:0-13950 GCA_037355805.1 Ixodes ricinus
TATAGTAACCCTCGAGCGTGCGTTGTGGGGAATCGAAAGCTCTGGCATTTATTACCTCATTGTGTAAACTCGGTTCAGTTCGGTTGTTTTCCTGACTGACACCAACGGGGTATGGAAAATGTTAGGCCTTGTTAAGCTTCCTGGCCTTTGAAACTCTGATTCCCTTCCCGGATATAAACTGCAACTTAATTTAATCACTGCACATTCATATTTCAATGCAAGTTTAGAACGGGTTCAAATTCTTTAAACCCGAGCTCATATAGCCTCTGACAATAGTCGCCAACAACTTAGGAAAAGCAGGGCGTTGCGAGTTCCTGGAATATCCTCAGCCAATGAAATTTCGGCATTAGCCAGTCAAAATATCGAAGAACCAATCACGGGACAGGACGCGTGAACGTAATTAGTCGCGCCTTGCTTTTCTTTATATCCCAGTGACTCTAAATAATGTTTCAGCGTCTTACTGCATTGCTCCTTTCTCGCTTCTACAGAGCGTAAACTTCCAAATAAGCACACCCACGTGAGGTGGTGGGCGTTTATTTGGTATTTTAGAATAGTTTATTTGATATCGCGCTGCACTGTCGTTCAACTTGTCGTCAAATTATGGTGCCTATAGATGGTGCCTATATATGATACTGCGTGTGAGAATAGTAGCGAAGGAAAAGGTGATTTATCGAAGATATGACCTATTTAGAACTCATAAAAAGTAAGAAAAAGTTTAAAAATCCGGGCACCATTTGTATTTATTTATTTAGTCTTAGGTTTGTTTATGTCAATAGAGAAACAAAACGACGAGAGCGTGGATCACTGCGAGCGATTTTGTTATTGTTCCGGAAGTCCGAAAATTTTACCTCGTTATAAAGACGCGGATGTCCCGCACATTTTATTGTACTTCGGGCGAAGGTGTGAGCGGTGATCAGGCGCTCAATAGCATCAGATAGAGACACGTGGGCTTTCTCAACCAGTTCCGCCTCTGGACATTATTTCAGTGTCAACCATCTAACAAAGCCGTTCGACATACCGACACTAAGCCCTGTTCTTTGCAACTGATTAGCGCTTCATTCAAAACGGTTTCTCTAATCAGTGACGAGCATAGGAGAAAAGATAATAATCTAGAGTGAAACGTCCCATTCATTCGGACCGCTTCGGAAACGGCAGGTCGTATTTCCGTTCCATACATGGTATAAAACGCTGTCAAAGCTACTGGCGTGGGCGCGTGACTTCATCTATGATTTCGTTTGAAAGGGAGCTCGTGCAAATGATCTACGAGTTCGAAGCCCCGCGGTCTCGCTAGTAGATTTCACAGCGCTGTGCTCTAAGTATGAAACAGAGCCGTTCGTGAAACAGAGTGTAGGCAAGGAGGTAAATAAATACTAGGGACGGGGTAAGTTGCAATATTTGTGAAGCCTACTTGTAAAAACGTATAAACGATTGTTTGGCCAACGTGACCGTGAGATCCTCTCATTATTGGTATGCGTAAAATGTCACATGCGAGATGGATCGTTGATTGCAGAAGGAGTCCCTGTAGGGTTGCGCGGCTCCGTCCGGTAGGTTTTATCAGATCGAAGGTTAAACATGAAGCTAGCAAGCGGTTGAGACGGATCACGACACACCGTTGAGCCGTTGGTACACAAAACGATCCGGTCATCGCCGCAGTCGCAACGGCAAAAACCAGCCTCGGCGTCGCCGAAACGCTAATTTCCACCGGCTACGGGCTGGGCACTTGCAGCGTGGTCGGCTGCCGCAATAAGGACTGGCAGTTCTTCAGTGGGGGTTACCTTTCACCGGTAAGCCCTTGGCGTGTTCGCGCACATAGTTTTACGATAACAGGAATCGATCAACAACTCGAATTTTACAACGGTCGCCGAACTGCGCAAACGGTGCATTTCGGCCGTTGGTCGTGGCGGTGGCAGGCTTCCATCGAAGAGCAGCGTGGTGCGCTCCGCATTTCCAATAGTCAATGAAACATCTCGACCTCTAGTCAAGTTCAGCTGGTTCACTTTGTCACGACCACAATAAAAAACATCCTCAGTGGACGACCTGCATAGCGGTAGCAGCGAAATAAAAAAGCCAAACGTATTGTAGCGTGATATAACATGAGAGCGTTGAAAGCGCAGCTATCATTTGCAGGCGGGCGCGGAAATCATCGAGGTGAAAATGCGTAAGTATTGGTCCAACCTGTCGGGTCAACATAGTTACGCAATCACGTATGTATATACTTTGTTCTTGCTTTGGCTACTGTAGTAGTGGCCAGGGGGATAAGTCACAATTCTCCCGCTGATGCACGCCAGATGCATGGCACATTGTCCCCAAAACACGCCAACAGGCAGTCGTTACAGCGCTGACGTTTCACGTTGAATACTATCGTTTTCAGGATGGTAATGGTCTGTAGAAAACAGAGTGCATTTACTTTATAGTTGAGGGTACATGACGAAGAGCAGCAGGCGTAAAATCGGGCGGCCGGGCGCGGGCCACAGTTTCTACCTTTGATAACTTATAAATGAAACCCACCAGAACCACGCTCCCCGCTACCCGCAACGACTAGAACACTTCCGCAACCATCAACCACGTGGCGGTCACGTGCTGTGGTGGTGGTGGTGGTGGTAAAAACTTTAATTGAGTTTGTTCAGTGATGAAGCCCCCGGGTCAGGTCCCCAAGTCCAAGGCCCTGCAGGCCACCGCTACCCTTCTAGCCCGTTCGAGCAGCGCTCGCTGCCGCTCGGGCCGTGAGCTGAGTAGAGCGGCCTCCCAGGAGGTTGTAGTGGGGGTTAGGAACGGGCATGACTCCTACCCCGACAGGGGAAGGACATGCCCAAGTACAGTGGTAGAGGGATACTGTGGTCAAGTTGTCCCGATCAGTGAGGAGCGTAAGGAGCAAAATGAGAAAGAGTCGAGGCGACAAGGGAGCATGGCTTGTGGAGGCTACACGGCTGACGTCGTGCTCCTCCTACACTTCTAATCTCCTTGATATAAGGAGTTTCTCACTACCGTCCATGGCTATGTGCGCGACTGCTGAGCGTGTGCTGACAGAAAGCTTCCAAAGTTCGTTTGCCACGTGCATTCCGGACCACCATAATTGCCAGTCTTAGCAAACTAATAAATTGAGATCGTTCTGAGCAAGCGCTCTAAGCATCACCCACAATATGGCGTTTTGTGAATACCTCCTAATGGCGGCGAGATGCTTCGGTGGCTCCATATTACTGTTCCTATCCGTGACGTCACCACTAGGATCACCGATCACCAACGACAATTTTGATGATGTGTAAAGCACAGAGGAAGCTTGAAGTCACAGCTTCCTAAACCAACACAATCAAGGTTGATGGTCAGGCATTCTTCTTATTTCCGTAAGAAAAGTAGAATTCATCCTACTAAAGACGTCACAGTGATATTAGACCAATTGTGGAAGACCAATCGAAGCGACGCTCTTGGTCGCGCACGTCACCAAGAGGCGGACTTTGGTTACACTGTACTTTGGTGGTTCTTGTTAATGGTCCTCGTGTCGGGATATACAAGCACGAGATATATGCAGACTAGTAGTCGTGGAAGATAAAGTGTTGGATTTATTCCACTGAGCGCCGTGATGGTCTTGTGTCGTTCTATGATACACTGGAATCGTAGAACTGCGGGTCAAGACCAAGGAAACGAGGCAGTGCTAGACCTCTTCCTCGTTAAAGTTAGCCATGCGCTTCTTTTTTCTCAGAGTCTGCCAGACGGTTGGTATTATCAACAATGCCAACAATGTGACAGACAAGAATGACTACGCAAAGAAGATCACAGAAGTCTTTTCAAGACTGTTCGAGAGCCTCGGATGTACATACTTCAAAACATCGCAGCTGCAGCGGAAACAGATTAGCACAAGTGAACGATGACCGGAGCTACAAATAGCGACACGCTAAATTTCGCGGAAAAATTTGCTCCTTTAAGTTTAGCGTCAAATTTTTTCACTGAGCTTAGCGGGAAAATTTTCCCTTTAACTTTAGTGGGAAAATCAACGTCACGTGACCTCAACACCAATTCAATCTTCCCGCTAAATTTTGTGGGGAAAATGACGTCATGACATCATGTCATGTCACCCATGAACAAGTTTCAGCGTCGAGTAGAATAGGAAAGGAGGAAGAGGAGGAGGGAAAGAGAAGGAGGAGGACGAGGAGAAGGGCATGCGCTCGCCTCGTGCCCTCCCCTCTCCTCCTCTCAAGAGCTGCGCTCTAGTTTCGCGCACCGAGATTTGTGAACCTCCCTCATTTTAGAGCGCAGCTCTAAGGCGCCCGTTTGCGGCTTGAGCGGCGTCGGCGTCGGCATAACCGCGCGCGTTGCATTATGAGACGTTTCCCTTAATGACGTCACATGTGACATCACGTGTGACGTCACGAAGGCCACGAGTGACGCCACGAAGAAGGCGGTGGAAAGAAAGGAATTTTTTTCCGCTAAATTGGGCTGAAAAATTCCCCCTAGATTTAGCGAAAAAAATTACCCGCCAAATTTAGCGGAACAAATTTCTGCTAAATTTAGCAGGTAAATTTTCTCGCTAGATTTTTGCCGAAAAAATGTTCGCACTAAAGTTAGCGGAGAAACATTCACTGCTAAATTCAGCGGAAATATTTTCGCGCTACATTTAGCGGAAAAAAATTCCCCTAAATTTAACAGAAAAACTTCCACGCTCAGTATGTCAGAAAACATTCCCCGCTAAATTTAGCCCAAAACTTTCCCGTTAAACTTAGCGGAATAAATTCCCCGCTAATTTTAGCAGAACAATTTCGCCGCTAAATTTAGTGGACAAATTTTCCCGCTAAAATTAGCGGAAACATTTTTTCCGCTAAATGTGGCGAAAAAAATTCTGCGCTAAGTCTAGAGGGAAAATTTCTCCTCTAAATTTAGAGGAATTTTTTTTTGCTATATTTAGCGGAAACATTTTTTCGGTAAATTTTGCGGAGAACTTTTCTCCACTGAACTTAGCGGAAAATGTAGCAAACATTTCTGCTAAAGATGAGGAGAGCAGGAAAGGTGGAGGGGCGGAGGTTCATACCTCCCCCTCCTGCTCCTCAAGAGCTGCATTCTAATACGGCATTACAGGAAGTTGTAAACGTCTTTCATTTTTAAAGAACCTCTCAAGAGGAGAGTTGTCCAGAATAGAGACAGGCAGGAGTTATAATCAAGATGGAAAAAACCCTCGGACAGGTCAGTCCTCTCGTCACTGTTAGAAATAAGGACAACAGACTTCGTGTGTGGATGGACCCCAGATTCGACAACAAAAGCCTGAAGCGCCGGCATTATGAAATGCCAAGGAGAGAAGATATCAAAGTGGAGCTGGTTGGCGCTGCGGTTCTTCTCGAGGTTGAACGCTAACGCGGGCTTTCGCCAAGTCCTTCTCGACGAAGAAACATCGCGTATCTGCACTACGACGCAGATCTTTGTTTGCCGGCCTGGAGTCTGTGCCCGAATAGACCTGATCTGCATGGGGTACCACCCGTGAAGAACACGACGCACGTCTGGAAAAAGCACTGCAAGCGGCTCAAAACGGATCCTCACGTTAAATTAAAAAAAGTCTCTTCATCGCTACAGAAGTTATATTTTTGGGCGACAGGGTTACCAAAGATGGCATATAACCTGACCCTCAACTGGTACAAAACGTCTTAGATATGCTCTACTCCGAGAACAAAAACGTTCCAGCCTTTCCACTCTGGTAGAAGGAAGACCAGCGAAACTTTACAATGGAAAGTAATGTCCGGCCCGCAAGTCGGCGAGTCAGAGGTGCAAGGGCTGCCGCCATCTAAGAGTGATGGCGGCAACCAGATACGTGGCTTACTGCCGTCGCTCATAGATGGCGGTATGTGTCCAGAGTTCGATGTCTTCATCTCTTTGCTGGGGACACGATCCAGGGGAAACCTAGTCCTAACAGATCCGCTGTAAACAAGGAGTCCAGCGGACAACAGGTGTCGCCACCTACTTCGGCAAATCGCTTCTCCCGACTTTCGGACAAGTCCGAGAATTTAAAAAAGCTTCTAAAACACGCATCGTTCTTCGAGTAGACCCAGGCTCGTGACAAAGTTTGGCAAGATCTCAAAACATCCCGATGGGCCCATATCACAGGCGATGCCTCAATATGCAGCACAAAGCAACAAAATATCACCTGTAAGCTCTGCAACCTAGTTGTTTTCTAGCCTACTTTGCAATAAAACACTGGAATCCACATTGTATAAAATAAATAAAGTTGACTAGCGCTCCAGCAACTTGGAGCTCGTCGCGTCAAAAAGAGAACACGCCTAACTTTTCGTCTGGATACTTTGTCTGCTCTCACGTCGCTCACTTTCTCCTTCTCTCTCTCTTCGGTACCACAGATGTCAGCACTGGGGATTTGCCGCATTCTGCTTCGTCTTTAACCCCTGGTGACAGGGGTGAGAACGACAAGAGATGAGCTTCAGTTGCCCCACCTCCAGCCCGAAGCTACCTACATTTCACGACGCTACGATGTCTCGTACTGCACCTCTGAGCTCGTGCAGCTCCGTCTCAGCTGAAGGCCGAGCCTTCAAAAGAGGCGCCCTTCCGTTCTTATTCTATCAGTGACTATGTTCTCCTTTTAACGGGAAACGTTTCGAGGCTACATTTGCAGATTAAGTGAAGCCTCAAAAAGTGTAACCACAAATTTTCCCGCTAAATATAGCAAGAACAATGACGTCACGCATGGCTTGATGTCTGCGTGACCTACACAGAAATATTGTTTTCCGCTAAATGTGGCGAGACAATTGACACGTGACGGGCCACTGCTCGTCATTCCGCATACACTGTGGACACCCGGCCGACCTGGACGCGGAAAGTCAATAAATCAACGAGTGAATGACTCATTTTGGTTGGAGTCGAGTCAATGGGGTGAAGAGGAGTAGGTGGAGTCATTGCGCTGGAGAAGGTTGTAGAGACTCCTGAAGGCAGAGCTCGAAGAAACGATTAGTAGCTACCTGGAGGTTCAGTAGCTGGAACGTACAACTGGAGGAGACGTTTCGACCGCCATAAGACCCCAACCATGCAGATAAGGATGGCGGCGCGCGTGCGCAGCTCGGAGTTTCGTAGCGAGGAGAAAAACGGTCATACAATTCTGCTTCTCTTACCGGGCTCCTATATCAGTGGGGCAGTCACAGTACTCGTTGTAAGACCAAGAAAAATAAAGTTTTGCGCATTATTCGCGCGCTGCGCGAAGTAGTCCTTACAAGATTTGTTTGTCGAAGGAAGAAAGAAGCATAGAAGTTTGAAACATAAACCTCGTGGTAAAATAAGGTAAAGCTAACCTAAGATGCACCTACAAACTATAACTTAATTCAGCAAATGGAGACGATATCTAGTTACGTTCCGCAAGGAACACTTGTTTTATCCTGGTTTTTTCGGTAGAATGCGAGTGGAACGATAAGGAAGCCACATTTTCTTAGTCGTAATGATCGCATATTGCGCTCGCTCTGCACTAAACACCAAAATGGCAGTGCCCTCAAAAAAAAATAATGGATGTGAAGATACTTTCAGCGTAGCTTGTTTTAATCTTTATTGCGTGCTGTAAAAAATAGCTGTTAAATAACATACATATAATAGAAAATTTCTATTTTTTCTACAGAAAATGTTTGTAAGAAGTGAAAATTGACTTTTTTTACCCGAATAAACTGATCATACCTGTTTAAGTTACAAAGCAGAAAATTTCTTGAAAGAAAATGATTTTTATTATTATAACAAAACATTAAAAGAGATTTTCTGTTTTATAACAGAATTTTGCGTGAAACAAAACTGACATAATATATCTCTCTCCAATTGACAGAAAATGCTGGTGTTTGCCATAAAACAGTATTTTGTTGCGTAAATCACAGTGCATTACTTGCCTCCGCGTCCTTCGTTACTGCTTAGGGGATGTACCACTCGTTGAAATCCGAATGTCGGATAACCTTCGTAGTGAATTCTCCAGGGTTCGAGTTCGAAGAAAGTTAATGCATGCCACAACAAAATTTGGATTGCATTGAAGGGATTCGTACGCTGACGAAGCGTAGAATATACGGAGCTGCAGAATGGGGCTAATTTATATAATGCTTCACAGGTCGGCTGGTGTCGGCATTGTTTTCAACTCGTCCCAAGACAACACGAGAAAGATGATTTAACTGTATTGCTAATTATTTGTCTGTAATTCTCATGAAAATATTCTTCGGCGTGTTGCTTGTTTGTTTCCCAAGTTTTGATAAAAGAAATTGTGAAGTCCTGAACCGTATCGAATGAGTGGTCGCAACTCGATTGCAAGTTTCAATAGCGGGGCAATGCTGATTCATAATGAGGAATAAGAAGTAGTTCACCTTATTTTTCAGCTACGTCGGTAATTTTAGGATGACTTCTGGATGACTACAAACGCTGCGTGCTCTAGCCGTTGCACTAACAAATGGTGATCTTCACCTTTTAATGCAGAGTTACAATAATCGCGTTAATATATCATACACGTATCGGTTTCAGCAACGTTTCAGTGATCGGATAGACTATTTTGAGCGACACGGTAGTTATATCTAGGGTGTGTACTTTCCGGTGTTTATTCGTGGAAAAAATCGGCGGATGTTTTTCGGTGTTTATTTATTTTCGAAACACCGGTGTGTTTCGGTGGAACGTCTCACGACCAGGCTAAAATCGGTGGTTATCGGTGGAAAAAAAAATGCGATTGATCACAGACAGAGAGTTCTAATTTTATTCACATATTTCATACATTTATTCTCGAGGAAGCATCTATTTCTCACGCTTGGTTATTATAGTAGATGCAAGCATACTTCGATAGGCTTGCATCCGTCATGGCAGCACGTTCCTTGCGGTTCACAACCCGCAATTCTGAAAACGCACGCTCCATATTTGCGCTGGACACAGGAAATTGTCCAACGAGGCTTGGGACAGATAGTGGCCAGTCAGGTAAATGAAGTTTCCAAAATAAAACTGGATCAACGGTGCTAGTCACAGCATATACTGGCGGTAACAAAGAAACTCTGATTCTAGGTCATTCAGCTTGCGCTCGTCTCGGAGGACCAGCCGATAGATACTCTCATGAGGCACAAATCCCTCTGGCAGCTCCACCTTTATGCACGGATTAACAATTTGTACGCGGAACCAGAACGACGATTCATCCATGAACTCTAAGTCATCAGAGATGTTTCGGGAAACAGTCCTAAACCACTTGCTTTGAATCATCTCATAGTAGGCAGAGAAGAATGAACAACCCGCAGACGCGGGACGGGCGCAGCTTCTCAAACACGTCTGCAAATTTTTTTACAGAACGGTCCTTTTTATACAGCGAAAATAACCCACGCTAACAAAACCCACTTTCCTTCCTTTTAAAGCCCATGGAAACTAAACAAATAACAATGAACGCATCTCATTTCTCATGGGTCAGTAGCCCTGTACGACACGGATGTTGGCAGTGTCAACCAGGAACCAGAGCAACCTCTGAACACATGGCTTGTCGACGTTTAGCGCACTCGAAAAACTGTTACGGTGCCGTGGAAGCGTTGTCAAGGCGGCGATTGTCTCTGTTGTCATCGTGACCTTACACGGCAACCATGGTAACTGTCTAGGTTTGACAGCGCTAGAGCATATCTCGTGCAAGATGGCCGACGGTGGCTTCATTTTCGGTGCGGGGAAGCGCGATCCAGCAATTGTCATAGAGATCAGTGGTAAAAAATGTGTGCGAAATTAAAGCTTGTTACAGACATTTTCTGTTGCCATACAGAAAATATATGTTAATGGTCTTTGACCGAAACCTGTTTAAGAAAAAAGCAGACATTTTCTGTTTTTACTTTTTTGGATAATTAGGGTATTTCTCAACTTCACGAAAAGCGGTTCTGAAAACGTATTTAACGCATTAATATTTTGTTTGTGTATTTAAATAATAAAACGATATTTATGTGTAATTTTAATGCAAAGATTAACGCGCGCAGTGTCTTCTTCGGTCTTGATTTTGGTGCAGGGCTTATTTTTTAAGATGGACGCCGGGTACCGGTGGTCTGTGAACGTTAGTTTTTCCTGTTCGGATCATTTCTGACGTAAGCTGCACCCTTTATTATTGTGATCACCCGGCTGGTACGTGCGTAGCTCGTTAACGTTCCAATTCAGTAGCGGGTTTCAGTTCGGTGGCAGTGCAGTAACTGACTTTTACTAGATTGTTGCGTCGTCACGCGACGCTATTTGTGCTGTTATAAGCGCCAGCCCTAGCCCGAACTCTTGCCTCTTTCGCCGTTCGTGTTCTTCAGTTTTGATGTTCTGCTCTATGATTCATTAAACCTAAAAGTCAATCACCCCTGCCTCGTCTCTCATCAGGGCACCCCATAGCCCGGCCGTTTTGCTCTTCTTAGATGTCTCCTGCCGCCAAGCATCAGATTAATCATCGAACCACCAAAATCGTCGCCTCTCCATATATATATATATATATATATATATATATATATATATATATATATATATATATATTTATACATATATATTATCGCTAACGCTGCTCTTTTTTTTTGAAAATCTAGTTGTACCTCAATACATGTTTTATATAAATGTCTTGATATTTAATTTAGGGGCTTTTTAAAGTGGAGCGAGTAGGGCGACTCATCGGTCATGCGACCAACACGAGAACGCGTGCCGCGAGCGTTTGCCGCTACTTTAAGTCAGCATATTCTTAAGCCTAAATTTAAGAGAAAAAATAACGAATTGAACAACACAAGACTAAGAATTATGTTACCTTTGCCGATTACTGACTTGAAATGCAGACTATTGTTGCCAGCTTGTGCTGCTATGACACGCGCGAAACGAGGATGGTGGCAACATGGCTTGAGTAAGCTATCACTGCGTGAATCTGAAACCGAAACTGATCGGGAGCATGCCGTGAGATGTTCCTTTAGCCGATTACGTTCATATCATGTTGCCCTTCGAAGCGCTAGATTAAGAGATGTGTCTAGCCTGCCAATTCTAAATGCAAAGAGAACTTGTATACCAATAATACTTGCAAGTACTTTTATATTCATCTACTAAACAGCGGCACTCACTTGCCGAATGGTTCTCAGAGAATGGTAGGGCATATATACGAATTGGGTCGATAGGGCAGTTAGAGTAGTGTGGCGGAGGTGTTGTGTTGGAGTTGTTTGTGCCTTGTTGTACTGCTGATATGTAATGGCCTGCAAAGTGTTCGGTATTGGCTGGTTGATATTCATGCTTTGTGAGTGCTGGTGTACTGAGCAATTGATATGATTGGTTGTCCCGTGGAAAATCCTCGTTATTTTACAAAAAGTATGTTAAATAACAGAAAAATTAAAAACAGAGAACAGAGTTTTACAGAAATCTTCTGGCAGGCCAGCTGCCAGACAATTTATAGCTTTTTTACACAAGTTTTTTTTTGTTGCAGGGAACAGAAATATCAAGACCTGCATTTTTACAGGCATTGCAGAACAGAAAACTGTGAATTTAAATGGGTTTCAGTTTTCTCTTCGGAAACAGAAATTTTGTGAAATCACAAAAAATTTAAAACAGACTTCTCTTGGTGAAAGTACATAAAAACGAAAAACAGAAAACGTAGGGAAAACAGCAAATGTAGGTCAAAAGGTTGACATGTTTTTTCTGTAGTTTTCAGAAAATATTTTTTACAGTGTGGCTCTAGCAGTGCGTCAAGTATTCTCGGCAGTTGATTGGTCTGCCAAAGGGGGAAAGGTAGCGGACGTAGCAAATCCGCACGCACGCAATTGAACAGTCTGGGTTCGTGGCCTCCCACTCGGTTAATCTTTACAAAAAAAGCTAAGGGTTATGCGGACCTCTATTTTTTTTTCACGAGGACAGGTTTTTTACTGAGTCCAACATTGCCTGTAATCAGCCGCTCTAACGAACGTGCATTTAATGAGACACGCAACCCAACCACGCCCCTTTCCAGGTCTTTTTTTTTCTTTTTTAGAAACGCTACGGATAATTAAGGCAACATGAAGGCGTGACTCACCACGGCGAGGCTTATGTGAGACAGGAGCAACACGGATATCCGGCGCCGATTGAGCACGCGTGTGCCAACCGCCCGTTTCTTTTTCTTTTTTTTCTCTTTTGTTTTTACGGCGACGGCTGTTATCGCGACTCCGACCCACTATCGGTGGCGCCACTCGTTTTCCAAAATTGCGGTTATTAGCCCCGAAGTTGGCGTGGCGCCCCCTTACGGCGAACCGGGGTGACGTCACGGCGGAGAGAGAATTTTCCCCGACTCGCCCCGCTCTGCCCTGTGGAGGCTGTGACGACGCTAGCTATCGACGTGCTCGTTTCTATTGAATTTGTTTTGTGGCGTGTTTTTCGTAGGAAGTGTAAAATTTTATATGGCTTTATTGAGTATGGCCTGTAGCTACATGCGAAACTATCCAACGTTTTAAGCATGGTTGACAGGGCAAGCCAACGCATGAATCGCAGCTAGTATATGTAAATAAAAAGTATGGCAACATTGCAGGAGCATCACTATAGATTTACATCTCACACAATAAATGCTGGTGATGATCTGAATGTGGCAGGTTATTTATACTACGTTTTTTTCTTTTTGTTTTTAAACAAGATCGCCGCAGCAGAAAAGCTGCATGCTGCTCGAGCAACATAATAAACTACAGTCCGGATGCGGGGAGAGAATCGCAAGTAAGACAGCCGAAGTACAGGGCAAAGCAAAAAACCAGGAACATTTATTTATATACGTACATTTGCTCGGCTTTGACCTTTGCTGGATTCGGATAGTATTCCAATGGACTACACGGGTGGTATCTGTGGACTTGTTTATATCAACCCTCAAGTAATGTATAACAAACGTAAGCAGAAGGTGTCTAGCTCGTTGTTGGTTTCTTAAGCCTAAAATTCGAGATTTTACCTAAGTCAAATTGTCCTGAAGCTAAAATACCAGAAGCTTTTCTCACGCAGACTGTCACCCTTACTGGTTTCATATTTTCTGCGCAGTGCTGCATCTACCACTGGACAGCCGTTCGAATGCTTGCTTTTACTCCTATTTTCCTCTGTTGATCAGAGAGTCAGCTGTAGGGAGTTTGGGCTGAGGAAGCTTTGCGGAACCTGCAGCAGTGTCTCTTTTTAATTGGAAATGACAATTCAAATTAAACGGTGCATTTCCGAAAGCCAAGCCTGGAATAAAGAATGTCAGGAAAAAGTATAAACATTCCAAATTACGGTACTATTGCTGCGTATATATTGGGCAGTTCAATACATATCATAGAGGCAACTGGGGGCAATTCGGCCGTTTATCCTGCTACCATACAAACTAATTTCCAGTAGTTGTACATCTTCTAAGAAATATGCCTGCATACGTCTATAGACTATATAATTAATTCACGAAGAAGCCACATTTATGTAAAACAACCCTGTTCCACGAGCACTTCAAAGACCATCAGACGCGGGGCCTTTAAGACGTCTGCGAACCAACGCATTCAGAGTGGCAGCTCAGAGTCGGGGTCGTGAGCTAATTTGCCGACCACCCAAGGTATAAATGCCACTTCAAATGTCTTGAAAGCGGGATGTAATATCGTCCTAAATCATGAACATGCAAGGAACAGAATTCCAGCGTCTGAAACACTTGCGCCACCGCTTCACCGACCCCTCGCAAGATAGCCTTGTGTCATGTAGACGGACGGGAGGTTCATCGGCCAGAATTGCCTCCGCCGATGCTTTCGGATTTGTAACCCAATTTTAAAGGTAAAGGGACAAGCAGGCTTATAAAATGTACGGAAGCACGTCAATATCGGCCTAACTCAACGTCTTGTACACCGGGTAAACGAGGTCCAGCTCGAAGTCCTCGGAGAGCTTGCGGCGCACAATGCTAAACCAGGAAACTGGTGCTGGGAAGCGAGGCGGATGCGAGATCGCGGAGCGGAGTCCTTACCCTGACGTCACAGTACACCTCACCCAATCAGGGCGCGGCGACCGCAGCGACGCTTGTGTTCGCTCTCGGGGCTA
>JAZHYW010056635.1:0-10129 GCA_037355805.1 Ixodes ricinus
CCAACGGGATATAATTTCTTTGTATTGGTTCAAATTACGAACTGTGATCCTTCAATTATTAAACACGAGGAAGATAGATAGAAAGGGGGAACGGACAACGTTGTCACCGCCCCCCCCCTCCCCACCCACCCCCTTTCTATGTATCTTCCTCATGTTTAATTACTGTTACCAACACGCTCGTTTTGTACTTAATGATCCTTCTCTTTTCTGGTTTTCGTTACGCAAGTTAAAATGAACTTGTAGCATTTATTTTTCTGTGGATGTGCTCGCTTATAGTTTAAACCTATAAGATTATATATAGGCCAAAATCACTGCTATTTATAGACAAGTAAATGACCTGTAACCATGAAACCACGCGAAGTTGCGAGAGCATCATTACAGACGCTAAAGTTAGTTCACTAGACGCCATATTTGAGGGCGCTGTTTAGAGCTCATGCTCAGAACAAGCTCCCTTTAATAGGCTGATAAGACCGGCAAGCTTGATGGTGTAGAATGCACGTTACAAAAGAGCTCTGGAAGCTCAACATCAGCACGAGATCGTCATTTGCGCACACAGGTATGGCCGCCAGTGAATACTGTAAAACCCTTAATGTTCACGAGCCCTTAATTTTCGCGAATTTAGCGAATTGGAAAATTTCTGAAATTTAAGGGTACGCGAAAAATTTGGTCCTTAAGAGTTTCAATGCAGGTGTCCGGAATACGCGAAATTTAGTGGCCGCGACTACGTCCTCTTTGGCCGATTCACGGAAAATAGGGCCGCGAAAATAAAGGGCCTTACAGTACTCCGCAATATTACGACCCACACCTGCAAAGTCTGCTCCCCTGCAGGAGGTGTATTGATGAGGAGAGAGCAAACTCCAAGGAGTACAGCAGATTTCTTCTTTTTTTCACACTGTGTCTTTTACATTTTTTTTATTTCTTACTTTCTCTTTTTTCTTAAGTTCTGTATTTTATTTCATTTTTTTAATTTTATTTCTGAAGGAACAATTAACAATTGTAACAATTCAAGGCTATCGGTGCAGAGGTTCTTAGCACACCGAGATTTGAATTACGTTTGGTCGACATCTGGCACTGAACAAAACAGTGATTCTACATTAGGCACTCTCAGCTTAAGGTGCAACCCCACCCTTGGTTAGTGTGATTCTGAACCAACAGATGGCGGTGGGATCGCCTTCCAGGCCTGTACATCAATGCGAGAAATCGTGTGTGGTGGCGCCTCGATAGAGTGGGGTATTTTTCTGTATCCTGAAATAGACATTCCTGGTCCTCCGCTTGTTTCTCTCTGCACGAGCTTTCTTTGGAACACGCACGGCACGCCAACCAGCAAAACAACCAACGCGCTGAAAAATATAAAATTGCCTGTGCGCTGTTAGCACCTCGTGTGGATAATGATTTAGAAAGCGCAACGGAACAGACACGGTACACGAAGTGAGACAGAACAGCGCTATCCGTGTCTGTCCTTTGCGCTTTTTAAATCATGTACGATGAAACCAGCTAAGCCCACCTTAATATTCTTGCTCACCCCGTGTGGCATTTCGGAAGCAAAAGCAAATTGTTGTGTGTATGTTTATACAGCCGGAAGTTAGTCTGCCTCAGTGGGCGTCTGGTGTCTCAGCTGTAGATGAGCAATTTAGCCAGTGCAGTACAACCGCTAGCCTTGGGTTTTTAACGTGCACCACGCAGTAGTGATACACGACCGCACGCCGGTACGATGCTCATCCAGATCGAAACGGGCAGGGGCGGGAATTGAGCCCAGGATCCTGGGTTCTCGCAACGCGAGCTTTCGCTCCACGCGCTCCGAGCTGGTGTGCGCTAGACAACTCGGCCACCGATCCCCCGGATTTTGGAGTACAATTACACATATGTCAATGCGATCAGATTTATATGACGGGCCGGCTCTTTTGTAGTGCATGTCTTTGGCTCTTTGTGGATTTCCAGGAAAACGTGATGACGTGATAGACTTGGGTTTCCGAAATTCTAGCTTGAGGAATTAAATGCCTCAAAAATAAAAACGAATGAACTATTTTTTGGGGGTTCAGGTGTGTCATTTAGGTAGCTGGGTGCTTATTTTGACGAAAACCACGAGACTGGAAAACACAAAAAATGACACTCAGGTTTAGATATTGAGTTTGGTAAACCCAAAGTAGGACTGATGCGAGAGTCATAATAAAAGATTGCCAAAGTTAAAAATTAACTCGCAGAAATAAATGATAAAAAATTAATTCTAATACAAGTTCAGTGATAAATGCAATGACAGGCCGGGCAAAGATTCTGGGTCTGTGAATAGCTTTTGCACAGAGTTTAAGCAATGTACCAGTCTTAATTTGGTGATTTATGCGCGCAAGTAGTGGTGTGCCAAAATGAAAAATGTGCAAACTGGTAGAATTTGACATTGTGTAAAATATACTGTGAGCACGCACATGGTACACTAATTAAGATTGAAACAGCGCTACATTCTACACAAGCGTTGAGCGTATCGAAAGTTAAGGGTGCATCGAAAGCTAAAGCATGTACACATATACTGCTCAGGCCATAATTTTTTAATGTTCGTAGTACTTCATTACTTTCAGATTCGGTGTAATGTTGTCTCCTGATTGCTTACAACAGAAAGAAGGAAACATTCTAACTGGGTTGATAAAAGAAACTCCACTCGCTGAGAGCTACGAATCATCTCGGCACCGATCATGAGTATCCACTGCATGCCAACGATCGCGTGCTTCGACAGAGTCAAAAAATATCGTAAAAAAGTTATACCCAGTAACTCAGGGACACTGACTTAGGTGAATACAGTCGTAATTCCAAGTTATAAATTATTGACTGTAGTTGTCCTGTAAGAAACGCTTTGCGTCGCGATTCTTGAGAAACTTATCTTCGATCCGCAACCAATGAGATTGGCGAATACAAATTATACAAAACGTAGTTTCGGAGCAACGTTCTTTCGTCTCAAACGGATTCATTACCGTTCTTGATATGATTCTCCAGTATTACTTAAATAAAATAAATTCGGGAGCGTGTGCGTTTACACAGCCAAGAACTTAGTCTGCCTCGGCGGGCCACTGAGTCTCCCAGCTGTAGATGAGAAATTTAGCCAGTGCAGTACAACCGCTAGCCTGGGGTCTTTAACATGCATCACGAAGTATAGTGATACATGACCGCACGCCGGTATGACGCTCATCCAGATCGAAACGGGCAGGATGTGGATTGAGCACAGGATTCCTGTGTTCTGCAGCGCGAGCTTTCGATCAACCTACTCCGAGCAGGTGTACGCCAGCCCACTCGGCCACCGATCCCCCTATTTCAAAAGACAAATTTCTCTAAGCTGAGTTTTTTTTCCCTTTTTAACTAACAAAAACACTTTTTTTTTTTACCTGTTGGCGGCAAGGTTTTGAAGCTGATCCCTAGGTGCGTTTCGTGTAACTGTCTACGCGCCATGTGACGTTACAGTGTTACGTCAAGCGACGTGACCACTTCACATTTTAGTTATTTATTTGTTTGAACATATTATCGATCCCTTACGGGACCAAGGTAGGAGTAGTATACATCGTTAAGGTTAACACGGTATGTGTAACAGCGCAACAATCGCAGTCCGCGCTGCCCTGCACCTAAACATGCGCAATACATAAGTCAAACAGGTGCAATGCGCATAATATTAACGCAACAAACATTGTCCTCGCCGCTATCAAACGTTAAGAAATGACAGATGCAAATTCCTTCCGACCACGAGCAATTACAACATTTGCTGGTAATTGGTTTCAATCTCTCGCTGCCCGCAAAAAGAATGAGTATCTAAAGCATTCCTTACTAAACCTTCTTTCTTTCACGCGCCTTCCGTGCTCATTCCTCGTTATTCGCGACATGTCTTTACTTCACATTGTTGCTTGTCAAGAAGGATCAAGGTGTTAATAATGCTGTAAAAAAGATTTAATCTTTTCTGTTTTCTGCGGAGTTGGAAATTGTCTCTGCTGAACAGGGGTGAGATCGGTTCCTGTCTGCCATACCAAGAATACATGAAACACAATGCCCGTCGTTGTACGCTTTCCAAATTTAACTCAATTTTTTTTTACGTATAAATTTCAGACATTGTACGCGTATTCCAGTATTGGACGCACGAACATCTTGTATGCGATCAGATTGGTTTCCGGCGAAGCATGATTGAGCGTTCCTCTGATAAATCCTACTGTTTTGTTGGCTTTGCCAATAACATTATCAACGTGCTTTGTCCGTCTTATATCTGAAAGTTATAGTGACACGAAGATACTTTTATTCAGTAACATTGATTAAAGTGTCTTCCTTCGGTGCGTATTTAAAGACCAGAGGTTGATGCTTGGCAACAGAAAGAATAAAACAAACTCCGGACAAGAGACAACGAACCATTTCTTTCAACTGGCAACAACATAAATGAGCCCAAAAGCACTCCCGCAATTTAGAACCGCCAAAAAAAGAGAAAGGGTGTGAAGGAAGTATGTGCGTGTTCGTGACCTATTGAGCCAAACAACGGCAGCGCGGCGGATGTAACCGGAGACGCCGGGAGGGAAGGCCCAGACGGCTGGCAACGGAGACGCACGGGACGCCTGGAAGCAACAGACTGGGCGCGGCCAGACAGAAAAAGAGATAAAAGAAAGTGTAAAGAGTTGTGAAGTAGAGAATAATATAAAATGTGAAGTAACATTGAGCAGAAAAAGTTTTGATATGGTGGGAGCGGTTATAATCTACGCTAATTCCGGAGTCAAGTAGGTTATCTCTTCTTTGGAGAGAAAAAGGGAAGGGGTGGACACATTGTTCTCAACAGTGTTCATGGTGAATGACTCGATGATTTCCCTACCAAATCTGTTATGATGCCCTCCAAGAACGTTTGTGTTCCTGAAACAGGGAACGCAGTCAGTGCATGTGCGGGCATGAACGACTATGGGGTGAAAGGAATCAGCTGACGAACGGGAAACCTCTAAATTATGCTCCCTGAGTCTGTGGTTAATGCATCTTCCTGTTTGCCCTATATACTGTCTCCCGCAAGACAAAGGAATAGAATAAACTTTTTCCTCCTCGCACGGACGAACTTGTTAACGTGCTTAACATTGCACTGTCATAATCATGCCTACGATTTTTTTAGCAAAATTTGCTATTTTGTAAATTAATCAGTTATTTTACGCAAACACTCATTTAACCTAATCTGATCGGCGACAGATTTGACTTCAGTATAAAAATACGGTGACCTGCAAACAATCTGGCTTGAATATACGGATGAACTATAAGGTCGTTAACATATACTAGAAACAACAACGGCCCAAATACCGAGTCTAGTGGCTCACCCAACTCCACATAACTTATGTCAGACCTATTTTAGTCAATACTTATAAATTACATACAATAAGAGAGAAATGCCGCGATTCAGTTAAAAACGTTACTATGTGCTGAGAGAAATTTTAATTTAATTATGAGTTTGCTATTACTGACCTTATCAAACGCCTTCTTAAAGTACAAATATATCATATTGCCACGCCCGTCGCCGACCGAGCTCGTACGTGGCCGAATGGTTACCATGCTTGGCTTTCGCGCGGAGGCCCCAGGTTCTAGTCCTGTGGAGCGGACGCTTCTTTGAATTATTCTTTCAATTTTGCTTTCCTCCAAATTCGAGAACCTTGTCGTCTGATTGAGTTACAAATGTTCTACGGGCCAAACGTTCTACGTTGAATGTTCGAGAAACCCACGCGGGTGCAAAAGGTGCTCCGAGTGGCGGGTCCCGGACTAGTCTTGCCCCGGCGCTCGAGACTGCTGGTACGCCGCCATCAACACCTGCGACGATAGCCTTCTTCTATTTTGTTTTTGGTACAAGTTCGCCCCATTAAACGTTTTAGTTTCCTTCAGTCATTCGGCGCCTCATCAACTGTCATGCGTAACAATATCTAATTGTACCTCTACCATCAACCATATCAGAAAGATAATGCACAGCTTCTACAAGCTGGGCAACTGTCGATAGGCCCTCACGAAACCCATGTTGGTAATTGCTCAGAAACTCGTGACAAGAAAGAAAGCCTCGGACATGTTTGAAAACCATATGCTCTAAAACCAGGGTATTGAACCGAACCCGAACCGTGAACCGAAAACCGGAAAAAACCGTTATTTTCGCGCGAACCGGAGTTGAACCGGAACGAAATAATTTTTTTCGCTCCGGAGCAAAACCGATATGTTTTCCATGCGGTTTTCGGTTCATACGCGAAGTCAGGTCGCGTGAAAAGTGCGTGGCGAAAAACACAGTAACCTAAAAAGTAAACCAAAAAATGCAAAAGAAAAAAATATTTTCGCGCAAACCGGAGTTGAACCGGACCGAAATAATTATTTTTTCGTTCCTGGAAAACTGATCAATTATTTTTGCGGTGTTTCATTCATGTGGGAAGTCAAAAAGCGAGAAAAATAGGTAGCGGAAAGCTCTGTAACGATCCATTTTCAGGTTTTCACATAGTAGTTGTCTTCATAATTTATAAAGTTCGTCTCGAGAACTCAAACGAAATGTGCACAGTAACTATAAATTCTCCGGGATTTCTGGTCTTATGTATTTCTTTAACAAATGACCACATTCGTCCCAACCTTTTCTTGGGGACCGTAACTGGTTCATCAAAGAAAATTTATCACTAGAACATACCCAATTCGTACGTCGGCAAAAGTGACCAATTAATGAGCTTGTTTGGTGGCAAAACGGTGAGTTGGGCTAGTTGAATTTCATCTCAGACTGAACGCCAAAACAAAAACAAAAAAAGGACAGAGAGAGGTATAGACAACACGCCTAGTGTTGTCTATACCTCTCTTTGTCTCTTTTTTTTGCGTTCAGTCCGATATCTGTTTGGTGTTTCTTGTCTTCAATTTTGTAGAGTTGTGTGCAATTTACTTTAAACGCCTTGATTTCATCAAGGCGTTCAATCTCGACGTCAGTCAGGTATACAGCGTCACGACAGACAACGGTGCCAACATGGTGAAAGCTGTGGGTCTTCTCGGTGAAATGAACGAGGAATGTTCTGACTCCGAAGAAGAGGTCGGCTCCAGTGACCCTGAAGTTGAGTCCCACGCTCTGCAACCTCTAGTGGAGAATCCTGAGAGCGCACTCTCTGATGATTCCGGCTTGCTAGAAGGGATGAGGTGCGCCGCTCACACGCTGCAGCTGGCAGTTAGTGACGCCTTGAAAGGCTCGGGATGCGGGCACATTGTTGAAGAAAGCCGTGCGCTTGTTAAGAGACTACGTGTCCAATCTGTTCTGTCCCTGATCAGAAAGCTAGGGTTGAAGAAACCAGTGCCTGATTGTTCAACGCGGTGAATGTCCACGCTGCATATGCTCACGCCTTGAACTAAGAGGCTTCGCTGGAGGGTTCCTCTCGAAAGAAGAAAGCTCCAGGTGGACTGAAGACGTATGGGCGGAAGTCGAAATGCTCGCAGTATCGCTTCGCCCGGCAGAAGTGGCGACGAAGACATTGCACAAGGAACAGCTCACTGTAGGAGATTTCTACGGAGCATGGCTGAGCGGTTCCATGGACACTTCCAAGATATCGTCGCCGTTAGCAAAGGCCTTGGTCCAGTCAATGAATAAAAGGGAGCGCCAACTTCTTGACACGGATGTCTTCTGTGCAGCAGTGTACATGGATCCCCGCTACCGCCTTCTTCTCACCTCTGAGCAAAAGTACCGGGCCACGTTGCATTTGACAAAGACTTGGAGGCGGATCACAGCTCTGCAATGCGAGCAAGATTCTACCCTTTCTTCTGAAACTGCGGCGGTTCCAGAAGATCCGGGAGACGCCCTCGAAGCGCTCCTCACGGAAAGAGAGGTTGAGGCTGGCGTGCTCGTTCGAGGTACCAGTAGCCCACTTGATATATCTTGCCTCCTGGAAATGCTAGACAAGGAGCCGCGGCTTTCAAGGGACGCTAACGTGTTGCAGTTTTGGGAGGAGAGAAGGGAACGCCATCCAGAACTCTAAGCATTGGCGCAAGTAGCCATGGGAGTGACTAGCGACCCAGGTCAGCGTAGAGCGAGCCTTTTCTGCACTGAAGTTCATCTTATCATCTCAGAGGTGCCGTCTTTCCCCGGATATGCTTGACGACGTCCTGCTTCTTTGGTCAGCTGCCTGACATTGAACTGCGCTTTCACCCACGTCCCGAGGTGCCCCAGCACTAGCTCGTACGTTCCACACAGTAATGTGAGCCTTTGCTTTTTATATGAAACACTTTTATAAAATATGCATAGTTTATATTTTGCTGTCGTCACTTGTTTTTGTAGCATATGAGTACGAACCGGTTCGAACCGGTTTGAACCTTTATTTTTTCACTCCGGAGTTGAACCGGAGCTGAACCGTTTTCCCTGAACCGGAACGAAAACCGGAACGAAAACCATTTCGGTTCGACACCTTGTCTAAAACTTTGCTCGACATTGAAGTTAAGGCAATGAGCCTATATTTGAAGACAGATGTTGCTTCGATGCCTTTCGGTATAGGAATTATTTTACTAATTTTCCAGTCCTCTAAAAACAGGTCCCGTTGAAAGTGATAGATATATATATTTTTTTTTTTAATTACAAAGAGGTATCTGACTATCTATTACGCGTATCTCTTTCAAAAAAAATTTGGGGGATTTCGTCTGGGCCCATCGATATAGAACTTTTAAGATTCAGTAATAAAACCCATTATTCGTTCTATTGAAAGTGCTGTTATCCGTGTCTGGAAATATTTTAGTTAACCGAAACTCTATTGAATCATTGTCGTCTTTTGTGAAAACGCTTGAGAACAATGTATTAAACAGGTTTGCACTTTCTTTCTAATGATTACTAATCCCTTCCCTCCACTTAACTCAAAAACACCTTTTTTTTTCACTTTTGTAAATACCTTTAGATCTTTTATAGTGATTGTCTGAGAAACCGTAGCATCATGATATTAAAATACTGGTGTTTTGAGTCTTTTATTCGAATTTCAGTGCAGTGCTTAATTCCGTAAATTATTTTCTAAAGCTTCACTTCGTTCCCGGCGGATCTTTTCTTCTGCGTCTTTTCACTGCTAGCTTTTTTACTGAATGACTTCCCTTGTAATCCAGTGATTTTTTAATCTTTTTTACCTTCAAAGCGAACATACTGTTTTATGCACTTGTGTACTATCGCTTTAAGCCTCAGCCTTATGTCATTCACGCTTACTGCCTCTTGGTAAACGAGCTCCTCAAACGATCAGAAGCAAATGTCTAAAATCATTAAGTATAGTCTGTCGTCAGCAATATTATAATCCGTATGTTGATGATGCTCTAGTTTCTTTTCGCATTGCGTTCAAGGTCATAGAAACACTAACAGTGGAATTATCTGAAATGTTTTTTTTTATTTAGAGGATACTACAGGTTATTGAAGGCCAAAATAGGATTGCGGTACAACATATGCATTCACACATACAAGAACAAAAAAAATAACACGACATTAAAATGTTTAGAACAATCAACTGGCAAATATACAGGGTATATACATTTAAAAATAACTGGGCATTACATCAACCACATATGGTCTTGATAGTAGACAATGAATAAAAAAATCTAGATCCAAAACGTATTCGCTGCCATGCTGTATACGGGTATAGTCCCTCACTATTCGATGAAGACCGTGACTAAAGCAGATGCCTATAATTGCTGTCGTTGTATCCTGCTTCCATTATCCCGGTAACATTTTATCCCATACCTCGCCCGGAATGTTTAGGGCTCTCCTGCAACAGCCACGTGTTTATGCTGCATCCATAAATCAAGCATCAAGTCAATCAACTTATCCCCAACAGCTACTTCAGCCTCAGGTGGCCGATATAGAGCGCCTATATTACCTACTTGAGTTTCTAGGTAAATTATTGCAACACCGCGGATTCAATATTGGGAGAAGGGGGATTAATAACAGCGCACTTTATTCTGTTATCTCTAATATGTTATCTCTAATAGGACACCTCCGGCTTGACCACAGTGGGAATTTCGCATCATATTATAACTGCATGGGTGCGCTGACCTCCTGATTTTGAACGTTGGAGGTAGCTAACGTTTCTATTACCACAACACCATCGGGTTCGTGCTTGTCTACAACATGCTCCGAAGTTCACATTTTTCTTGACAAGACTACATGCGTTCATACTGGAGCCAC
>JAZHYW010056639.1:0-11922 GCA_037355805.1 Ixodes ricinus
ATAGATAGATATTTATATATATAAACACGTCAAACCTTTTTTTTCTTTTTGTTCATGCTTACGTAAAACACTGTATGTGTCTAATATATTGCTAAAATTAGTTGATTTGGTGGATTTTGAATATACCCCGGAAGATTCTATTCGGAACCATACATTTAAGGTTAATATTTAGAAGTTAAGAACTAGAGAGTAAATAGTAAACAAATACGAAACTTTATTACTTAGGAAAAATGGTCCTTTTAGAAGGAACCAAAATAACATTACCTTTTTTCATCCTGAAGCGCACTTTTCGAAAGAACGATTTGACACTCTTTTGAAGAAAGGGTCGCAAACAATTTTTTTTTCCATTTCTCTGGTTGGCAGCGTGAGCACTGCATTATGTCATTGGTATTTTACCTCAAGACCCCCACCGTCAACCAAACTCCGAGTGTAGAAGCATTTAGCTGTTACACTCATATTTTATTCGAGTGACTTACCGATTGTACAGAATCAGGATAACCCCTGTCGCAACGAACACCAAAACCAAAATTTCCTCTGGGGTCCTTTCTTGTGAACCAAAACACAGCCAGAGAAAATGATATCATCAGCGATGATCTGTTGAAGTCCTCCTTATGCGAAGTTACGTAGCTGAGGGACTCCCACTATGGAATGCACAAATACAGTTTTGAACAACATTAGTACAAGTCTGTACAACACAGAATACATTCGTTGCATGGGTCCTACGAAGACATTCTTTTGCTGCCTGTGGTACAACTAATACGTATTCGTGCATCGATGTCTAAACAAGGCAAGGTTTCGAATAGTAATCGCTTACCATATTTATCTCAATATCATGCACCGGCGCTGTTGAGAGTAAACACGCTCCAGTGCACATGGCGGGAGGAGTGTTTATCACTGTACCTGAGCCAAGCTATACTTAGACTTTTTATAAACAAATATTTGGTTTGGAAAAACATTTTCTGCACTAATAGTGCAAACCATGTATACATTAATGCACGATTCGCTTTCTAAACCAGATGCTGTAACAATCACAGCCTGACAGTCGTTTAGTTTACAGTTTCTAATATTTTATTAATGTAAAATTTGCATATGTGAATCAAAACGTCAAATAACGACTGGGATTACAGAACGATTGCAGTCGACAGCAATATAAAATATCCGTCTTGCTGGCACGGGCCGCAGGCATTTTAGAGGAATCAAACTTATTTTTTCTTTATTCTCGTGAGGACACCAATTATGCACAGGACGTGTCGTGTGAAGTGCGTAATACTGAGTCCGGACGTTTTATTAAGCGTTGCTTCATCAAACGCTGTTTCATCGGAACATTTGTTTGAAAGTCGGTTGAAACTATTGTTAAACAAGTTTGTTATTTTTACTTTAAAATTAACAGGGGTTAGAGCAACTACATCTTGTGTGAAGTGTTAAATGACGAGCATAAAATAAATATGTTGCACAACCAAAATTTACAAATATTTTACGTCCCTGTATTCGCAAGAGTGTTTAAGTTCGCCTTATGTCCGGTTGCAGGCAACGGCACAAGCTGCGGAGACCCGTGAGATATCGCCGAAATTCCGCCACTATGGTGTTCATGTGTAGGCACATTTCTTATTGTCGATGAACCCACCACGTAGAGGAAACCACCAGTGACTTTTGTTTCCGATACTTAATTGTCGCATTAGCTCAGGTGTCGCCTGCGTGCACGTGTGAAAGTGCACAAGTACAGGGAAGCATATTCCATCAAACTTACCAAGCAAACGACAAACTCCTTGCAAATTCAACTACGCTACACTGATCAGGATTGACAATTATCAAACCCTGATGATTAAGCCTAATTCTCTTGTGCATTCATCTAAAAAATGAAAAGTTTATTAGAAATGTCAAAATAGAAGCTTCGGGGACCTTTTTCTAACGAGCATTATTACTTTCACTGATACCCCACCATTTTAAATTTCAAAACAATATTTTCACAAGTTCACGAATATCACAGGATGTATACAAGATCAGAGTTCGGATAGACACCAATTGTTGTCAGACTTAATGAGTAGGATGTATCGGTGATTTAAATGACCTATTCGTCATTGTAAATCTACGGCATTTTTCTCCATATTGATCTGAAAGCTCAATGATGGCAAAATTTCCATTTGTTGCCCCAATTCAGAGGACATATAGATATGAACTGGGGTAGTTGGGTTGGTTGAAAAATTATGTTAGGAAAACAAAATTGAAGTAGTTGAGTCCGTTACCATATACTTCAAGGAGAAACATTTTAGGAGTTTCCGATGTATTTGTACCGTTTCAAATAAGCTATAAATCCCATTAACCCGTCTCTTCCACCTTACATCAGGAGTTTATAAATTATAGTTGAGAATACTAGATTAAAACGGTTCCACCGTACAGCTCTAACAATTCAATTCAGTGATGAGCTCAGTTTGTTCAAAAATACCATATAATATGTTTTAACTAATCTATTTTTACCGTCGTCAATCTTCATATAAACAGATTTTCTTAGTTGTAATCGCAAAAGTTTAGAAATGGAGCTACAACCAAGTCAGAGAGAGTGGGGAGTGAAATATATCAAAACAAAAACCATCTTCGGCTGCGTTCGTATGCCAGAAAGGAACGCCGCCTTTTCTGTGGTTCCCAAAACGGACAGCCAAACGCTACCTGCGGTATGTTAATATCAACTAACTGCGAATTCGCCAGCTACATTACCAATTACCTCCAATACACAAACAACTCGACATTGTTTTGCGGCTCTTACCAAGAAGAAAATTATTTTGAAATACATTCCTGCAGAAATGAGTCTCCAGTAACTTATACCCAATAGGCGAAAAAAGTAATGCTATTGATTGTACAGGCATCCTTGTCACACTTGCCATATACGCAATGAAGTAATAGACATCGAAAGCTAAGGCTCAAGACGAACTGCAACAAATACTTGTCGGTGTTGAAACAACTGCGATGCAGTTCACATCCGGGCAATCCTTTGCGCCTGGATATCCATGCATTAAAGAATATTTGATACAGAGATATAAAATGTTTATACTGAAATCAACCAGGAATCTAATGCTCCACCTTCCATATGAGATACACTTGTTTACGTTAAATCCAAAGCCCTAGCGCGGCTTTTGATATTTTGCACTGATATGATCATACATTGAATAGATAAATTCAAAAAAATGCACTGCCTGGCAACGTTCATTATTTCGACAACATGGCGAATATTTTTTGGGTATATTTAAAAGACAAACAAAGCGCAAAAAGACGACAGATTGGATTACAGAAGTTAAAGACAGGCCGCTGACTTGCAAATAAATTTGTTTGGACGCATCAGTGCAATGTGTCCGCACCATGTATGTAAGGTTTACGAAGCTCGGGCCGGCAAGCCTCTTCTGCCCTTTGAGTCCGGGCATTCGTAAATCGTAAAGAGGGAATCTGGAAGACCTGCGACAGACATGCTTTTTTGGGGTTCTTACTTTCTTAAAGTTCAACCTAGCTTCGATAAGCAAACAGAAAGCCTCACTGTCGACGGGTTTCCCTCACACGTGTTGACAGCTCTCGCAGAGTCACGGCTTCAAATAAACAAAAATTGGCCTAACACGAGCGATATGCCTTCCAGCAGTCCAAGAGGACGGGTAAAGAAGACATTTCTCTGTCTTTCCGTATATGCACAGCCTTGCCAATAACCTCAAACATATTGCAGGCGTATGTGAAGTGTAGGTGTTGTTCTCCGCTCCTGAGAGGCTTTCGATATTGTGTAGAGCCATTAATCTCTCTGATAGGAGGCGAGGTCTTGCACTACGAAGCATCGCAATACTTACATTACATGCACTGGGGGAGTTGTGTATCCCCCCCCCCTCTGTCTTGCGGCAGGCGTTATATTGGCCAGACGGGTCGCAGTCTTAATGACAGGCTAAGGGAGCGTGCCTACACGTTCCTTCGACGATTTCTGGTCACCTTAGCATACATTGCCCTGACTTCATGCCAGCCTCAGTTTTACTGTGTGAGATTGTTTAACGGCACCGGGACCAGCTGACACGCGAAATCTCGGTAGCTTTAGAGATAGAAAGATTAGGCGCCAAGTGGTTCAGCAGTTCTTCTGTTTCCTTATCAAAAAATAATATCAATTTTCTGGCGTATCTTGATTAGCATGGTTTTAGCGCGTGACCTTTGTATGTCTTTTTTAGAGTCGAGAACTTCGATTTGTGTGTTGTTTTTTTAGGCAAATTTGTTTTCCTTTTTGTATTCTCAACTGTGCGTGTATATACTGCACTGTTGCGTCCAATAAACGTTTGCTGTGAGTAAGCTCTCTGTTTCTGTCCTCCTTCATCCAGTCCGTCGCCTTTTTCTGTTGTTTTCATATTTTACGTTTGTCATAATAACTCGCCCAAGCTTCATACTTTGAGAATATTTTTACAAAAAAAAAACATATGCCGAAAAGCTATCATGTAACGATGGGGCACAAATGAGGATAGACGAATGCTAGCATGCATATAAGACCTATTTGTTTCTTTACAATTATACCGTAAACATATCCAAATGCGCTATATACACGTTAAAATTCAGGGCGTCTAATATTTGAAAAATGGTAATAATATTTTCACCATCGCAAACCTGTCAATTTACGTAAAGTCGAAGGACGACAGGTTGCGCCGCGAGTCGGAAAATTGAAGATAAATGCGACTGTGTTAACTTTGTTTAAATACCATGTTTTTCTAATGTTTAATAGTCTTGCTAAGAAAGGAACTGAGGTCGGTCAAATGATTTAAAAAGAAGAAGTACATCAAGCGAGCCTCCTACATAAGCCTTTAGAATTACCATGGTGAATAGTTACAGAATTACTGTATTCTCTCGGGACATTTTAGTTCCTTAACTACGGAAGCAGTTATGCCTTCAGAATTGCAGATCATCTACACGAGCTGCTCAATTATAAATACCTAAAAAAGCTTTTCAATCCAGCACAAAAAACAAAACGCAGTTAAAAAAAAAAAAACAAAAAAAAACTTAAGTGGTCGATTGTTTGTGTCATGTATGCAGGAAAGATTGAAGGTCATTTAGAGGAAAACGAAAGCATTCCCTTAAGGACCTTGGAAGTGTTTCAGTTTTGGTGGAACGACATTGAGTTGAACCGCAGGATTAGGCAGGGTATAAAGTGAAAACCACTGCATACATTCGAGAAAGAAACATAAAAGATTTAAACAAAAAAGAACGATCTGCAACGCATGTTGATGTTTTGCGTGATAGAATTCAACATGAACCGACGTGCCTGGTTCTTGGTTTAGTCAAAGCACAAAGGTTAATACAAGTATGTCCGACTATGATAAATGTTTTGTTAGGCAGGCGGCAGGAATGTTTGTGTTTCCTTTTGTTATTTTAAGTAGTTCGTAGTTGCTTCAGATTATATCATTATTGAACATTTCATTTCAGAGGAGAGATATTTATCGGATGTATGCTGGTAGCTATGTTATGCAAAGCTTATAAAAGTCATTCGTGTACTTTACATACCGGGTGTTCTTTTTTAATTCGAACAAATTTATTTAAAAAACTCCGTAAAAGGTGCACTGATACGGTTTGTGCAGGTGAGTTATACGGCCAGGGGGACATATTATAGGGGGCTAATCGTAACGATCAGTCGGCTAATTAATTAAAATTCGTTAATTAACTTTTTAAGTAATGAAAATAGACACATAGTTCCAATTAGAAACTTGCTCAGCGTCATCGAAAACCACTAAATCAGTAATTTTCAGAAAGACTTTGAACGCGTGAGAAGCGTAGTAGTGGACTAAAGTTACCGCTCGTGAAGCAGGTACAAGGCTGGGGCTAGATAAGAGACGGAAAAATTCCGCGGGCGCCTTATCGCAACCGCTAGCTTTGTACGTGCTCCACGAGTGCTAATTTTAGTGCACTACTACGCTTCTCACGCGCTCAAAGTCTTTCTGAAAATTACTGATTTAGTGGTTTCCTATGACGCTGAGCAAGTTTCTAATTGGAACTATATGTCTATTTTCATTAATTAAAAAGTTCATTAACGAATTTTAACTAATTAGCCAACCGATCGTTACGGTTAGCCTCTATATTATGTCCCCTGGCCCGAGTGTTGCCAGGTCTACTTATTTATCAGTAGATCTACTGATTTCGTTCCGATCTACTGATTTCGTTCTGAAAAAGAACAAAATCTACTGACTTTTGTTTTTTGTAAATATTTTAATATTTATTACTTGGCCCATTCAGTTTTCAGGGTCGCCCATCAAAGGAAACTCATATTATCCCAGAATTCAAAACGAAACACTGGCTAGATGACCCAGAGGCCCGTTCTATTCGAGTGATTTAGCCGTATATTCATCTATCTATTCATCCAGAGCATGGTCGACGGTGACATCCGGGCCATCGGGCCAGAGGCCATATATAGGGAGAGTTTGGCCAGTGTATATTCTCGCAGCAGTAACGTCCCTCTCCCAAGTGAGCCAATAAGCCTGCGGCGCGGAGCAATAGGCGTGAGCGCATGCGCGTGAAGTCTCGGCTGCTCCCAGCTGAAACTAGGAGGTTATAAGTACTAGGAGGGGGCACGTTGCAATATTAGGTGAAGCCTGGTCATAAAAAAATTAAACGATATTATGCCCAACGTGACCGCAGATCTCTCTGGCGATTGGTGCGCTGGACGTGTCACGTGCGAGATGGCTGGTTGATTGTAGAAGGATTCCTTGCGGCCTTGCGCGCGCTCCGTCCGGTAGGTTTTGTCAGATCGAAGGCTAGACGAACGCTAGCTATGCGGTCAGGTGATGTGGTCACGTTGGGCTGATAAGTGAGGAGAGTAAGAGGGAAAATGAGAAATGGGCGAGGCGTCAAGGGAGCATAGGCTTGTGAAGGCTACGTGGATGACGTCATGCCCTCTCCTACCCTTCTATCCTCCTTGAGTTGAGCCAAGCTGAGCGGAGAGGGCCACCATTTTCATTCATTGAAAATGGTGGAACTCTCATTCATTCGACATCCATATTTCGGTTCTTTACTTTTATCTCGCAGACTCTGGCAATAAAATGATACAGCGTTATTCCTCGGTGGCTTAAAAAACTAACGAATTAAGTTTCTCGACGTTTGAACGCAAACTTTAAGTCAGGTGAAAAAGAAATAAGCCCGTAGCAGACGACGCGTTAGTGTCCACAGTGCTCCGCGCTGTGGACGATCATAATCATCGGAAATCGCAACACTAATCAATGCTGATAAAAGAGAAAAAAGCATTGACGGTGCCATTTTATTTTGTCCTTTATAAAACAGGTAAACTTTGGTTGGGTATGAGTGAATTACTCGAGAACTGGTCTTGTTTTTTTTTCCATTTTTATTTTTGTTTATTATTATGTCATTTGTTGTTACTCTATACTATGTATTTCTTCGAAATGTGGTTTAAGGAAATAGCAAAACATGGCCAAAACACAGATTTCGTAGAATCTACTGATTTTTGTGCAAATCCACAGACTTTTTGGGGATCAATCTGCTGACTTTTGTTTTATCCGTCTGGCAACACTGCCCTGGCCGTATAACTCACCTGCACAAGCCGTATCAGTGCATCTTTTACGGATTTTTTTAAAATAAGTCTGTTCGAATTAAAAAAGAACACCCGGTATATTGTGCCTGATGCCGTATATACTGTATGACACCTAATCATAGGAGAATCAGGGACTCTGGTTACATAAACTTTGTTAGTCGCGTATTGCTCCTGTGAATTTCCTAGCTCACATCCCAATTTGATATATTATGCTTTATAAGATAACTGTGATAGAAGAGATTTAGGAAAAGTACCTCCACGGACATTCCGCACGTGTTTAAAGCCGTACTTGTTCTTGTTCTGCAGATCTTTTATAGAAGAACACAAACACTTCTTGAGTTTATTTTTTCTTTCACGTAAAAAATGTCCAAACATGCAGACCGCTTGGTCCAGCTTTGAAGTAACATGACACCAGGCGCAGCAAGTTTTAAACTATACTCCTTTTCATAATTAGAATACAAGGCTGTCAATGTTACTGGTGCGGGCTTGTGGCTTCATCTATGGTTTCGTGTGCGCCAGAACGCGGGCCAATGGTCTACAAGATCAAACACGATGCTCAACCCAGCAGCGTTAACAGCGTTGTACACTAAGTATGAAACATAGTATAGTGAAAATTCAGTATGCATTTTCTGGATGCTTAGCACTTGCTTAAATTAAAAAAAATAAGGTCAGCAATTTTAACACATCGTCAACTCATCTATAAAAGTAGTTTTTTTCTTTAAAAACCTAAACATGGGAATAAAAATTGCGTACCAAGTGCTTATCGTTTAAAATACTAAATAAAGATGATACTCACAATAGAAACCTCATAAGTGTTATGACTTCGTTCAAAGACGCTAGGTCCAGTAACTTTGCAGTCCTTCGTTTTGTCGATTGAGACACCTAGGTGGGTCCGAATTATAATTCCGTCCACGTGGAATGCTCTAGAATAAAATAGGTTCGTTAAAAAATTTAGTACTGAGACATTTTGGAACACATACATTAAGACAGTAAATTAGCCATGAAATACAAAAACAAATAAAATAGCTTTGGTACTAGTACAAATGAGTGCGGTTTGCTTAAATGATCGAATATGCAAAGTTTTTTTTTTTTGTAAGATAAACGGGAGAGAGAAATACTGAAGTTACATTCATAAGATATAGATAAAACATGTGCGTATAGGTCTGCAAAAAACTGACCCCGTGGTGTGACTCTTAGTTGAGTCATTGCATCCTTATCACAATTAGCAGCCGCCGGGCAGCAGGCGTTCTGCTAGTCGTTTCTGTACAACGCAAGCATGCCGAGCATCAAGCTACTGAAGCCTTTCCTGGCCAAAGTTGGCGCTAACTTGAATTACACTAGAGCTGGAGATTAATAGCCAAGATATCTAACAAGCGCCAGAAAAACACACGATCATCTTATTTCCAGCAGGCCAGCTTCATCTGCCAACGAGCTAAGCGCATTTAAAAAAAATGAGGAGCGCAAGATATGTGTCATGTTTAACTCCACACGAAGCGAGCTTTTTTTTTTTAAAGGGTCTTGACAATTTCGAAACCGAAATGCGAAGCACTGGATTAGCTCGATGCTGATTGGGTGAACCAGGTAATGAAGACACACACCTTATTTCGGACACCGCATTATTTTGAGTATTGGGGCGATATGATAGCAATAAAAAAGCATTTTCGCCGGGGGCATATGAACCCCGTCTGTATCGATCATTCAACAATCCTTTCCAGCATTTCACGACACATTGATATGAGTTCAAAGCAGTTTGGTGGGAAAGTCCTATGAATCATCCGCTCTGCTTCCGGCAGATAACCATATGGCACCCGTTACCAAGTTTTTAAAATCAAGTTTGGTGCCGTTATTTCCATCCCAGGAATGGAGATCGACTGTACATGCCACGTATTAAAGCAGTCGCTCAACTAACCGATTAAAAGCAAGGAGAGCAAAGACGCCACACGTTTCACGTAGAACGCAATTGCCCAGCGATTTTGTCAATTACAGAAACTGGTTTATATTTTTCCGTAATAGTAACTACAGCGTCGTCGAACACAGACACGTCTTAGTCAAAGAAACACGGAGAAAATTGCTCCCAGTTAACGTGGTTGCCGCTTGCACCGCGTGGAAACAAATTTATTCAATATTGGAACTAGTCCTGCACTTCTATCTCATGAGAACACAAACGCAAGAATACTGGAAGACGGTAGGTTTTGTATATCAAAGCACAAAAGCTATAGTCCGTCAGGATAGCGAGCAATGTGTTCGCGGAAAGACACGATCGCGACGGAATGTGGAGAAGCAGGCGGCCCGCGAGCAAACAAAGTAATCCTCCTGCGGACTGTTGGCAGTACTGGTCATATACCGCTAATGCGAAGCGGTGAGCAGTAAAAATATCGATGCATGTCGGTTGTCAATATTGCTTAGCATTTACATCAATGGTTTGTATCGAAAATATGCAAAATTATCGTTTACGTTATGCCATTCATTTTAATCTGAACCATTTATATTTTTATAGTATTTCCGAAATAACAAGGAATGAATATATCATCAGAACTGAGAAGCTGCGGATATTACTCTAGAAATTCGAACTTAGAAGTAAAGGACATCGGAAAACGCGAGCATGAAATACTTTAAGGGGCGAAGCTCCTTAGGGTCTAGCCTTGTCCATCCGTCCGGCGTCTGTGCTCACATCGATTGCACTGCCTCCGGAGTCGGCCCACTTAAAAAAAAAATGTACGCCCACACGGGGGTTCGAACTCAGGACCGCTTCTTTACTAGGCAGACGACTTAACCACTACGCGGCGCTCCAACATTGCGAGTAGTCGCTCAACGTCTATACAGGACAGGGTGCTGCGGTCAAACGCGTATATAATCGCGTTAAACGTTGCATGCATTGGCTCAACGTTTGTAGACGAGAATGCGCTGCAGCAAATGCTCAACTGCGTATATAAGCACGATCCATACCACACATTCTCTTTCTGACATGGTCCGTTGACTTAAGCGGTGGAGATGGGTTCCCACGGCTTCTAGCGGATCCAGGCTGAACCTCTAGAAGAACCAGTGGCTCTGCATTTTACCGATCATAAAGCAGTAATAATAAAGTCGAAACGCAACCCGGAACTCAGCGCTACCTATGAGCAATAAAAAAATCAGCAACATCAGCGCTACCTATGAACAATAAAATCAATATTATCCGCACCACCAGACCTTCGCCCCAATCAACATCATTCACCACGTGAAGATGCGGTCTCTTTTTTTAGTTGCTCGGAAAGACAGGAGAGGCGATTGGAGAACCGATTAGCAGCACTTTTGTCAGAATCTGTCATGGCGTCCTAACACAAGACTCTGAAAAGAATATCATCGTCCAAATTGTGTCCCAAAAGAAAAAACAAAAAAAGTTATATGGTCGTTTAAAAAGCAAAGAAAAAGTGCCTTGTCAATGCAGACTTGAAGAACTTTGAGAATAGTCTTCCACATTTTAGCGCTTTGGGTTGTCTCGTTCTTACTCTCGTTCAGTTCCATTAAGCACTATTCTGTTCTGAAAGTTTCAGTACCAATTCGCCCAAGCAGCAAGTTTTAGTAGATCGTTCCGATACCTCCGATATGGATACCCGATAACAATACCATGCATGCGCAAAGGCGGCGGCGGAGTATCGGGTATAGTTATCGGAGTCATCGGAACGATCTACTAAAACTCTCCAATATCCGCATTACGCAGACTTGGGGATCGATTCAAGGGCACCCGTCTTTGTGAAAGAACATTTTTGCACGTCGTTGAAATGAATTCTCGGACTCGCGGCTGCGAAGAAACGACAGTTCAACTGGAAGTTTGTTTGGGGGCAAAATGGCAAAATGTTCGCCCGACAATCCGAACATTCAACTATCTTACATATCTCTAACGCCGGCGGCCTTGACGAAACATGTTAGTAAAGCCTTTCTTGGAAGTCAGCTTTTTTTCCCTTATACGCACGAATAATACGTTTGCCAAATAAATAAATTAACATATTTTGTTGCAACTGTCCACGATAATTTTTCATGCAAATTTGCGCTCTGAAAAAAAAAAAGCTTGATCAATTTTTATATTTTTGGTTGAATTTTGAATATCATTTGATCTAATCATGTTTTCTGAAACATGGTATCAGGAAGACGCTGACATGCTAAATTTAACTGGTCATGGAAATTTCTTCTTAAATCTCTGGGATTAACGCAGCGGAGGTGTCTCGATTCACGTCAGACAAAATCTCTGAAGTACCACATGAGTACTCCAAAATTACGAACAATTATAAGGTACTTAAAACAAAAGATGCAAATACCATTATAAATGTATGCGACCACCCGTCATCAGCATATTTTGATAACTTCATTGCCCCCGCGGGGGCACCTGTGAGAGCAGGTGTTGG
>JAZHYW010056640.1:0-12220 GCA_037355805.1 Ixodes ricinus
GGATCCACCAGCGAATCCGCCCAGCTTTTGCCGCTAGGGCGAAACGCTGGGCGGAAAACGCGGCGGCAAGCCATATAGGTCATGGACCACCACTCTCAACAAAAGGATAGTCGTAGGGTACGACCTTTAGGGTCAGTGATAAGCACGTCCGCCAGATATCGCTACCCCCCACTGAGTTATACTAACGACCCCATGTGGCAGTTTACACGGCACGCAATCAGCAAAAAGGTGCTCGGCGAGCGGCCCCACAGGCACCGTGGCGGCTGGCGAAGCGACGGTGGAGACAGCCCTGGTAAAGACTTCGCAGCGGGCTGGAGGCACCTGCTTTGCTGAAATACGATTCCTCAAGAGGTGCGCACGCCTGGTTCGCTGCCTTCCGTGCGCATCGATCGCCAAAACGCGCCTCAAGCACCGGCACCGCACCTGTTACGGGTAGGGGCGACGTTATTGAGGAGGGGAGGGGGGAGGGCTCGCGGGGGTTTATGCTGCGACTGCTTTCGCGACCGGCTGCATTTACTTCGCGGCCAGCAAACATTACAGAAGAGATCGTGCGCGTCGATAGATGGAATGATGTCTTTATTGAACAGGCGTAAAACGCTCTGCTTGCGTAGCCGCGCAAGTGATCCGGCGTTTTCGGCTGACAACGGCAGGCAGAAACATCACCGATTCAAAGCGGCGGCGGGTTCCCGGTCGTTCAGCGCTCCTGCTCACCTGTTAGCATTCGTGGCATCACGCCTTTCGGGTCCTGGTAATTCTCACTGCGTCTGAAGAACTTGCCAGCAGCTGTTCACCGCACAGAACTACCCATTCAACTGGCTATGGGACTGATCCACTGGACGAGGGGCCGAGAACCGGAGCACCTCCGTAGAAGAGACCGAGGCAGCTGCCGCCGTAAGAGCTCATGGTGCATACTCACGTTTTCCGCTCATTCGTGAACGATTCGCAAACGCGACGATCTCGCCTAGACCGGTTGGCGACACGACACCTGATACTGAACCTTAAAGTAAAAAAGAAGAAACCGTCGGTTTTTTTAAGCGCCTCGCTTCAGACCATCTCCGTATATATGCACAAACCGCACGCACGCTTCACATGCGCGACCTTGCAGACACACCGCTTGTAATTTCGCCATGGACGCCTTCTACAAGCAGCACAGGGTGCAACATGAGATATCGACACTGCATTTCTCTGCACACTACAGGTCGGCACCACCGGCTGCGCCTGCTGCCTGTATTTTCTGTGACCGATTAGGATGGTGACCACTGTCTCATATTTTGCATAAATACGAAAAGACTGCTGCAAAGAAAGTTGCCCGTATATAATATTTTCCTCTACTGCCCTCAGGAAAGGGCTCGTATCTCCAATGTAATCCATTGCCAAAAGTGAACTGCAGGTTATAAATAAGGTTGAATAGTCGCTACGCGTACAATTTGCGAGTCAGTTTCAGTTTTCTCGCTAGCCTACGCCGCCAGTACCGTAGAGGCACGCTTTGTCGTCTTATGACAGTTCATCGAAACCAATTTCTGCCGTCCGGCTTTCCTGAACCACGCTGGTGCGTTTTCTTTCTCTTTGTACACCTCCGGATGACTTCAGCGGCGTGGTTCGGGTAAAAGTTGAGCACACTGAGCACGCGCACGTGATTCACGAAGCCGTCCGCCGGTCACTCCCGACTCACCGAAGCGTTGTTTTCAGTTTTCACTAACTCTTCGCCACTGGTGTTTCTGCATCGAAGCTTCATGCCCTTGACCACGTCGGGCGGTCTGTCGCCAGAGAGCTGGCGCGAGGCAGCGCGAGTTGGTTAGCGCTCGCGCCGCTGCGTGTGCCGTCATCGTTGTAGGGACGTCATTGCGTTCCGACGCGTCGCCCGCGTGCGCCGGGAACCACGCGAGTTCTCCACTTTCTGTCTTGCAGTCGCAGTTTGACCGCTCGCAATGCCGCAGCGGGTCACCGGTCGGACCCCGCTGGTGAACTTTCCGCTTACCGCCTGTTCAGTGCTGCAACGCGTGCCGGTGCCGGTCTGCGTCAGGCCAGCCAGCCAGAGGCGATGGCCACCTCCTCCGCTTGTTCACGCTCCAGCGCTTCTCACGCTCGCTGCCGTCACTCAGCGGTGCCGGTCGACGCCTCAATGACAACCGCTGCGAAGGCGTTCCGTGCGGCCATTCCATGCGACCGCGACCGCACGCCTGCGCAGTGCTCGCTCGATGGCATGCAGGTCGATGAAGCCTTCGCCCTCGCTTTTTGTTTTGAAGCATTTTTTTATCGGGTTGCTCGATGGAAATGTGCCAAATGAGGCCAGTGAAGGCGAGTCATATATCCCGAGACAGAGAAATACTGAAATACACGTACATGATCCCATATACTGTATGGCGTTCGTTCTGTCCAGCCTCAGTCGTGGTGTCCAATACTTCCATACTTCACTGCACGCAGGCAAAAAAATTGGGTATGACAGGCGTGCAAGTTCGGCGGAACCACTGATCTCTACTATGGAGATCAGTGGGCGGAAAAGAAAGGCCATAAGCAGCTGATCTGCACGCTGAACTGACCGATCACACCTTTAATGGGAGCACGCTCTTTACTGAACCGCACAAAAAAGACGACAAGAGTATCTCGTCCGGAGAACATTGAAGTCAACTCACGCCTGTGCGTAGCTTCCTGTGCATTTCTGGTTGGTTAAATTTCTCGAGCACGGCTCCAGCAGCCAGCTGTTTACCTGTACATGGTAAAACCCGCGACGGAAGCAAAAAGGACAACCGCGATACTTTTTATCGCGCTCGGGTTTTAGTAGATGCTGTGCCAATGTTGCCTGTACTCTTTGGCATTGTTTGTTTTCTGCCAGTAGGCGAACTGAGCCACACGCCTGTTTCGACCGGTTCGAATTTATATGGTAACCGACGCACAAAAAAACAAGTTTCAAGTACTTTTGAGATTTTTAAAGTGGCTTTTACTATTGAACAACGGCATGCTGATGTTCAATTCAAGAGTTTATAAAACGTGACTACATGCTTGTCACCTGCGCAAAGCAGTTGCTAACGCTCAATGGCTCGAGCCCAGTGGGTCGTTAAGTAAGCCTGTGGGGTCTTTACAGCAAATACGCGCATGATGACGAGGGGGGTGCTCGCCTTAGAGTGTATTTCTGCCGCCGAACGAGGCGTTTCGCTGACCGGAAGTGACATTCTTGCGCAGCGTGACGCTGCCTACGTCATTAGTATGCGTTCTGTTGCGTTAATTGAACGTCAAAGACTTACGGTAAGAAACAGAATGGATTTACTCCCATGACGAAGTTAATCTGCTGTGTGGTATACGTCGTTCCGTACGTCTTCTTCTTCGATCTGCCTCGAGCCAAACCGTTCCTTCGTCTTCCTCGTTTCCGTCAGCACATATTTACACGAGCATTGTACGGCTGTTTCGCGTGAGTAGGAAGTGCGTCAAATGTAGCAATTCACAACACGTTCTTCCGGGAGCAGCAACGCCCGGAGAGACAGCCGAGGTGGGAACTCTCTGGCGCCTTCTCGTCATGGCTGACCGGATGTTACGAGAACGGCTGCTTACGCAGCCGCCGCCGCCGCCGCCGCCGCTCAGGAGCAGATAGATGCTCGACGCAGCTCGCTCGTCGCCGCCGCCGCCGGAGCGGATCCGCTCCCCGCGGCATGGCGAATTTCTTCTCAGATGTAAACGTACCATTAGAGTCAATGCTATCTATTCGCAACTCCAACGCCCTATAGGTGGCGGGGCGGTAGTTCCAAGATGGTGGAAGAGACCGAGGGATAGATTCTCCCGTGCGCTGCTCGCTGAGCTGGTCAGGTGCGCTAAACATGACTTATTTGTCTGCAAACGCGAAGTGGTTAGGGACTTATTACAGGTGACGGAGATGTTGGTGCACGTTAGCAAAATGAGCATGCTGATATTTAAAGTTGCAGAAACCTCGACTTGCGAGCTGTGTGGTGACGACGGCGCGTTTACGCACCAGCCACGTCACTGCTGTGGCAGATGATTTTGAGGGTGATGAAGATATCCGTGTTTGCTTTGCCTGGCGCATTCGTGGTCTCTAATAAGTAAGCCTCGCACGGTGACCGTCAAACTCCGGAAGAGCAGCGTTCTCATTATTTGATGTCTTCGTGTCACGGGCTCGCAACTCGCTGCTCGCCGTCTCGGTTTTAGTGTATTGCAGCACGTGATCAAAATGCTCTATGGTTATTGATAGGAAGTTTGTTGCCGCAGGCTACCGCTGCGGTGTAGCAGATTCACAACCGGAGGCTCGCGCTACGCCACTGAGCATCAATTTCAGCGCGTTGCCAGAAGCGTTGCCTTGCTCCCGGTAGCCAATGGTAGCCTGCGGTAACGCTGTACTAAACACTATTACCATAATCGGCGTGTTTAGGGGTTTTATTTATTCCTCTACCAAAAATGCATGTCTTAATATACCGTGCCTTTTTTTCTGTTTTTGTATCGTGTTATTTGCAACGTTGCGGCCCCTCTCGCCAAAGCCTTGCCGTTCTATGCTCTCGTCACGAACGGCCTGGCTAGACATTGACGCCCTTAGGGTATACGTCAGCCGGGCATTTCTTTATGCTGCCTTATGTAATTACTCGCAAGCAAGTACGTGTATTCATATCTTTTAAAAGTGCTTGGGATAAATGGGTCATGTTCCTATGGCCTTAAAACAGCATGACCCATTCCCGGACGTGTATTGCAAGTACATCGTTGCGCGACAATTTTCATGTTTTCATCCTACCAGGGAAGAAAGACCATTTTTCGTAGACCGTACGCTAGAGCTCTACATTACTAGAGGGAGCGTTTGATCTGGCGGCAAACGCTCCCTCTGGCAATGTAAACTCAACAGCGTTGACACAGATCGAGCTGGCGGTCATGAACACCAATATCCGCAGCGCCGATATACGAAAGTCCACAATAGTGGAGCATCCCAGTCATCATGCAACGCTGGATGCAGGTGGAGCACAGAATTTAATATTTAACGCGCTCACTTCTCTCGTTACAACGGCCCCATGCACCAAGGCCGACAGCCCCTGCCAACTTTCGCGCCACCGCCGCTGCGTCCCGTTACTCTAATTCTCCGCTCGTCCGCAGGGCAGGCGGCGGGGCTGAGGGTACCCACGAATAGTCGGTAGCGAGTCAGGAGACGAAGTGGAAGCTCCTTCCCACCCCTTTCCACTGTAGCAGAGCGAACGCTAGACAGGAGATGACCTCCTTTCCGGCGTTCGCTCTGGTAAAGTGGAAAGAGTTGGGAGGAGCTTCCACTTCGTCCTTGACCTGTCACCGGCTATAGATTGTCCCTGGGCCAGCTATGAATACTCTGAACTCTCTCGTTTCGAGATCGTCGTCTCTGGAAGTTATTCCTGACGACAAAGTGATGTTTGAAACTTTTGGGAATGAGTTATTTGAGGTCAAAATCTTCGCTTCGAAATCGAGGCGAAGATTCAACTTCGTGATATCGTGGAGCCGTGCGCGTGTACGCGGCTTTAGAGCTCATCTTCCTCCACTGTCAAGAAGCTCCCACGGTCACCGAGAGGCGGTGTGGGTAGTGACGTCGGTAGTGTGTCAGAGATAAGGGGGCGACGGGGGATGGCCAGAAAAAAACGGCGGAAGGTAAATAAAAAACGCGAGGACCAACACACACACACAGAAAAAAAAGGTCTCTGGAAGTGCCGCGAAAAATGTTCGGGAGAGAGGGGGGCATGGTATTGAAGAAGGGGGATGTCCCTTTCCTTGAATTTATTATTATACCTTTCGGATATTTTTGGCACCTTTATACACCTTTCCAAGAAGCACTCAACCCCAGGGCCGGTTTGCTCATCTTGCGGCAGCGGCTGTGGCCAAGAGGGATTTTTATGTCACGTGACCAGCTCCATGGGGACAAGGAAGTACCTAGCGTCCCTGCCTAATGGCGGAGAGATCCGTATCGCTTCAAGCACAAAAACCTAATTTCGCCCGCAGAAACTGACTGCAGGGACTTTCAACTGGAGTCCAATTGACCGCCCCTTTATACTGTAGGAGCGGCAGGTAAAGTTACGGCCAGGGAGGGTAAATATGAGCCAAAATAAAGAAAAAACCACGCGAGATAAAAACGGTGGCAGTATATTTATATACCTCCGCCAGCGCCGGCGGCTCGCGCCTTCTGCTGTGGTCGAGAGGTTAGAGCGTCGGTACTTCACGTCGCGGCGTGAAAGTCCCGGGTTCAAATCGCGCGAGAAACTCTCTCTTTTTTTCTCTTGTATTTGACTGCACTCCCACTAAGACTGTAGACAAGGCCCTATGAGCTCTATAAGATCATTGGGCGGGTAGTTCTGACTCACCAGTTCGTTGTTCATGACCTCGGAAGAGCTCATACATGTCTCTGGCTTTCTTTACCAACTTCCGCCACGCCTCCTGCATCTGCCGTACACTCCGCGGAAAGTTGACATTAGGGAGTTTTCGTACACCGCGTTTCCCCTCCGCTAAGCCCTCCGCAACGAAGCAGCCGCTACTGCGCCGGCGCGCCGATGGCCTTGACTGTAGAGTTCCCGCTAGCGTAGCTGGTTGCGGAGAGCGTTGCGGGACAGCGGAAACGATCTACGAAAACTCCCTATTATCTTACCATGCCCGTCTCTTCGTTCGCCAGGTAACTGTGCTGCCGAATTTCTCTAGAATTTGTTGTTTCCGTTTTCCAACTGCTCTAATTAATTCCATTTGTTGATCCAAAGCCATTTTAGGCGTTTGCGTCAGAGAGATGGGTTGCGATGTCGACGCCTGATTCATTTTTGCATTCGGTTGTGATAGTCTGCTATTCTAACTAAAATTCAACAAGTAATGTGTTAATATTAGAAAACGATTGCCACAGCAAAATGTAAAGAGTAAAAATATACCTTTTATCACATTCCATGCTAGTAAAAGTATGATATTTTTTATTTCGGTTTTTCTACTTTCTCAGACGTTTGACTTGCTGCCTTGCCTGTAGGATTTCGCTCAATCAATGCATCCACAGCTGCTAGTCTTTTTTTTTCTTTTGCTTATTTTGTGGAAGTTTTTTTTTAACTGTCACAACTGCAGTTTTTATTAGTACTAAATAGGCGTCTCCTGTTATTGAAAGAAGTCGTAGCAAGAGCGTTGTATATTTAAAAACAGATAAAATTGTAGTTGCTGGGGAAAGGATGCTTGTTTCGGCTCCGTTTGTGTGAAAACCATACCGATGCTGTTACCTTGGTTTACTTTTAATGAACATTATGAAACGATTGTATTAGCGCGTTAACTTGCCTTGATCTTTTTTTTCTTCCCGGTGTTTCGATTGAACAGGTGCGACTAACAGTAAAAACCGTCTAAGGCGCAGTAGCGCAAGTGGATGATTTGTAAAAAGGATCACAGTTAAAAAGTGAGACACGCGCAAAATACAAACAAAAAAACAAGAAGTTCCTAGCGCGATTTGAACCTGGAACTTTCACGCCGCGACGACGAGTACCGGGGCTCTAACCTCTCGACCACAGCAGAAGGCGCGAGCCGCCGGCGCTGGTGTAGGAATATAAATATACTGCCACCACTTTTATCTCGCGTGGTTTTTTCTTTATTTTGGCTCATATTTACCCTCCCTGGCCGTAACTTTACCTGCCGCTCCTACAGTATAAGAGGGCGGTCAATTGGACTCCAGTTGAAAGTCCCTGCAGTCAGTTTCTGCGGGCGAAATTAGGCTTCTGTGCTTGAAGCGATACGGATTTCATCCGCCATTAGGCAGGGACGCTAGGTACTTCCTTGTCCCCATGAAGCTGGTGACGTGTAGGGGTGTCGCGAACCGGCCGAGGTTAGAGTTCAACCAGGTTCGACTTTTTCGAACTTTTAGTGGAAAATTCGACGAACCTTGAATTGAGGTTCGACTCGTGTGCGCATGCGCGACAGGATGGCCAGTTGGCTTCGGATTGGATGTTGATGGCTATGGGATGAATTATGGGCAACACTGATTGGTTATTTCGGTTAATACAGTACAAAACGAAATTAAGTTATTACCTTTTTCAGTGATTAGAATTGGTTTCTTTTGATTGCAACTGTTTATAAAATAAAATAACCCTTTGCTAAAAAAAAATATTCTCCAAACCTAGACAAGCTTGTATCGAGGCCTGGCCACACTGTCCACAAAGTCGAACCGGTCGAATCTGGTGAAAAGTTCGAAGGTTCGTCGAACCGGTTCGACCTAAGGCCCTGTACTGAAAGGTAGCGCAAACCATTGTCTGAAACAGGGAAGAGAAATGTCTCCTCGCCGATGCCCTTTCCCTCTCCAAAGTTCTCTTTCCCCTCGCTTCGATTGGATCTGGCGCGACGCGTGACCGTTGTCTTCCCGCATGATCCCGCGCGATTCGGTCGTCTGCTCGAAACGAACGCCATCACTGGGCCAGGCGTAGTGGCGGCTCCGTTCGCGGCCCGGCCGTAGGTTTTTTATATTTTGCCACTAGCCTCGGCGGCAACGCGATTCCATGCATGCTGCGCTGTAGATTGCACAAGCAGCATTGCAGGAAGAAGCGCTTTGCCGTCCCGACGGGAAAGGAAAAATCTTCAACAGCGAAGACAATGGCTCCACCGGAGCCATTGTCATTGTCGAACTCTGAATCGTATTACCTGTCTCTTTCGGTCTCACACGACGAAGATCGCCTATTACGATCATGAGACAGAGACCAAACACGGATTATGTTACCGGCATGACGGACTTCAACACGTCTTTTCGCGCGTATTGGATCTTAAAAAGTGACTCGCTCACTCTTAGCTCGCTTGCATTGAGTCGGCCGAGTTGAGAACGATGCGTGAGAGACTAGGGTGCCACTAAAATAAAGAGGTTGTAGTGTTACCTCTTGCATCTTGCGTCAGTGAAAGGAGAGTCACCAACAATCAGGCACCTCGCGAGTTTTGTTTGTACAGCATATTTCCGCGATCGGTACTTCACAAATGGCAACTAAAGATATGCGATGCTGCATTTATTTTCAGGATCACTTCACGAACGTCGGTTGTGCCAGTGATCTTGGCAAGACCGGCCTCAAGAAACTCAAGCCATATGCAGATCCTTTCATTTTCTTCACCCGACCTCTTCACGAATGTGCAATATTTTGCCTTGTAGCAATAAATATTTTCATGTCTTGGCTACTCTTTGTATGTGATTTGTCTTCTGTGATTCATAAAACATGAATTATTGACATTAAAAAAATTGCTCCTGAATTCAAAAGGCTTTGTTGAAAAATCTCTCTGTCTTCGTTTTGTAACTCACGCAGTAACGTACGCCCGCGGGTGTGCGGCGAAGCTATGCACTTTGAGAGTGAACTCTGAGGGTCTACCTTGCGCGTGAGAACGTCAAAACACTAATATATGTGATAAATGGGAACGTGCTGGCAAAGCTGACCGAGCACACGCAATTTTCATTTTAACGGAGGATACAAGTGAGGTGTATTTGATTATTTGACGGGTAGTTTTATGCACGAGGCGCGTAAACAGCAGACGTCGCATATTCCTCCGCGCGCATGAGCACAGTTGAAGGTAGTATTCGACGCTTATAAAATGCTGTTAAAAGTGTATGAAGTAAACCAAGCTGCTGGATTGACAAAACGGTCGGTGATGCTAAACGTACACGAAAAGTCCTGTTTTTACACGATGCATAGTGGTGTCATTTATTTGCTAACTCCAGCGATGCCGATTCTTCAAATGCACTTTGTTCAAGATACTAAAACGTTTTAGTAGAGCGTACGACTAAGAATTGCGAGCCTTGCGGGCGTGTGCCGAATTCATGCTCAAAGCGACGGCACGAGCTCCCACTAGCAACGCAGTCACTTGCCCACAAAACTCTATTTAGACGCAGGAGAGGTGCATTCATTCGTGTGCCTGCTCTCAGCTTTACTGCAATAAACGGGTAAACGAAATATATTTTCGCAGTACATGCTGATGTTCCAAAACACTCAACTGCTTTTTTATTTTATTAATCGTTTGTGTTTAGCAAGGTGGAGAAAGCTTGTCTTCACGCCCGAGCGATTCATTTCTGCTCGTGCTATTATATTTGCCGATAAGGCGTCTTCTCGAACTTTATAACTCAAATAAAGGTGCACAAACGCTAGTTTCTTACATGTTAGAAAACAAAACTATCTTTATATTAGAAAGAAAAAAATCTAGTCACCGTATCCAATAACGCGAACCGCCAAGCACCCGGTTGTGCCCGGCACACAGGCGCGCCGTCGCGCGCGTTGCGGGCCCAGCTCAGACATGGCGGCGGGGAGATGAGAAAGCGCGGACATAGGGCGAGGAGGATTGTCGTCGATGGAAGGAGGAAAACGGGGAGAGAGATTGCGCTACGCTTCCGTATACACGAACTCATCTCTGTTACGTCACGGCGCGGTGGTGGCGCGTCGGTCGCACTTCCGGTCTGGGGCTGTGGGCGGAAGGCCCCATGTGAGGCGTGTATTCCTGCGTTGTTTTGAAAGGAACCTGACGAAAACATGCCTTTTCGTCAAACCGCCGCGACTGGGGCTGTGCCAAAAGAGTCGAGAAAGGTTTGAAGATCAGTTTTCATGTTCTCGGTTCGTCCGAGAACATGGATATGTAGTAAACCAGCCGCCGCCAGACCACAATTGCTTGGGCGGGAAGCACTTTGGGTTGAATTCACGGATACTTGTGGTCATCAGATTTATTTGTTTTGTTCCAACATGAACGCCGGAAAACCCTCAAGTTGTACGGCCCACCTGCGGACTACGTTCAGTGCGTCTTGAAGTTCGAACGGCCGTCTGATCGTTCGAACTGTCGTCTGCTCTTTCAAACGCTTCTGCTTGTCGTCTGCTCTTTTAGACGACACCGGCCCGTAGACCAAATGTTGGCCCGGTACTTGCGTTAAGAAGTAAGTGCAGGCCTCAAAAGACGTTAAGTTTGAAGGTTGGTAAGCAGGCTCGACGTAAACAGTAGATACAAGGAGATGTTGATTATTGTTACCAGCGGCCATCACCGACTTGTTATGCCTGATTCACTTCGTCCGATTCTGCTTGCGATTTTTCAGTATCGACGTCGACCATCTCAGCTGCGGTTCACGCTTTTGCAGCCCGAGCGACGTCGCGACTGAAAATTGCGAGCGAAATCTCATCATGTGAATCAGGCTTTAGCGTACATTCTGCGGCGTCCACGCGGAATGAATCGCCGCATGTCAGATTATTCACGCGAAGTTTTGCGGTGTAACGTAGCTTCGTTGATTTCGCTGACGCCGCTCATGTAGTCAGACATTGTCAGGAAGACGTAAAATCAACAATTCGAAAGCGATAAAGGGCAGGGGACTCACACCGACGCCGATAACATCGCATTTCAATGGTTTGTTTATGGGCGACGGCGAGGCTTGTTGCCCACACCCCACATCGCGCATGCGCGGCGCCGGTGGCGTCCGCTAAGGGCGCTCGGGCGCTCCGGTTTGTTTGTAAAGCACGAGTTGGTGTATACAGGGCCTTAGTTCGACCTAGTGAACCTCGGAATTCGACCTACAATCCGGTTCGACAAAAGTTCGCGACACCCCTAGAGGACGTGACATAAAAGATCCCTCCTGGCCGAAGCCGCAGCCGCAAGGTGAGGCAAACCGGCCCAGGAACAGCAAACCGTTGTCGAATCCAGTCACTAGGTTTGAGGCGACTCTCACCGGCGCCCCTTCTAACTCTAACCGAGTGGACTGCGATTTCGATAGGCGCAGCCTGGCCGGGCAGTTTCCACCTGCTGGTGACTGAATTCTCGTCTTTTCCCGCTGTATGTTGTGTTTCATGGTGCATGTATTTCCCTAGGACATTGAGAAAGCATTGTGTACCACATGAAAAAACAAAAACGCAAATAAAAAAAACTCTAAACTTTTTTGTTAGGTACGCGCGAGACAGAACGAACGCGACTAGAATGTGAGTTGTCGTTTTTCTTCTTTTTTTTTTTTTTAGCCGCCTCGGTGGCTCCGAGGCGAGAGCGCTGGCCTACGGATCCCCATGGCGGGTTCGAATCCCGGCCGAGGTGCCCGCAATCTGACGGAGGCTGATTGCGGAGAAGGCGCCGTGTAACCGAGCTTTCGGTTGCACGTCAAAAGATCCCCAGGTGGTCCAAATTAATCCTCAGTCCTCCGCTGGGGCAGTGCCAGATGCCCGTCGTTGGTTTGGCACGTAAAACCCCCAAATTTGACTTTTTTTTTGTTTTTCTTTTTTTACGATAAGTTTGACGGCGCCACCCGATTAGCCGCGTGTCAAACAACAGTGCAGAA